>SJOL01004514.1:192821-238059 GCA_004794785.1 Opisthorchis felineus | reverse complement strand
TTCAATACAGGCAACGTCATCAACAGGGTATAGGCTTATTCCCTTTGGTACAGACATATCGTCACACAAAACAGAGGGGAGAAATGATAAACAGTCCCTAACTGACACACTGGTATAAAGAGCTGTTACGTCAAAGCTGGCTGCTCCTTCTTCCTTTACCGCTGGTTTAGGTACCTTGGAGAACAACAACGAAGTCGAAATCTTCATTCACATGACTCATCACTGGCTGACAGTACACCTTCAACAAACTGCTAAAGTATTCGGATAGGTTGTAATTTGTATAGGTGATGTTGTCCAAAACGGGGTGAATGGATGCGCCTGTTTCATGTAACTTTGGGCAAACTGTCCAATCTCCTGGATCTATTGGATTTTGGAGCGACTGAATGCTTGATAGAGTTTTTTTCGAAGTACTCATTCATCCAAAGTTCGGCCTTGCTGGAATGTGGACCTTCTTCCTGTGGCTCAATCTTCTCAAGAGTACCAATGAATCCGTAGCCCTTTCCTATCCTCATTAACGTCATCCCCATCTGCTCTGCTGACGTTGGTCGCCTTGTATTTCTTCAGTGAACCCAGTGGAACTGTCTCCTTATTCGACAGGTTACATAGGATTGGTTTCTGGATTTTTAGAATATTCCAGATGTGCGGTCTAGCTTCTTATGACTTCTACACTGGAAACCTCGAGAATGCTGGCTCTATAGCCTGCAGCATTTCACTGGGTGTCAGGATTTTCCGAGTAAAGTTGAAATAAAGCCCTGTTGTCTGTAAATCATATGAAAGTTGACCCGTTCGTCGAGCTCGGCAGCTAGCTTGCGAACATTTCGCCACCAATCTCGGGGACATCGTCTGTGCTCCATTGGGTGAGTGATTATTTCATTTTTTGCTTGTGTTTTAGTTTCTAAAGCGTAGTTAATAACTGCACCGTGATTGATTTTTTGAGGATTGCCTGACACTTACTTGATTGGTCATTTCAGGATTGGCTTTGGGTTGCTGTCTAGTTATTCTTCTTTTGTTTGGTTCATTTGGTGGCTTCAATTTAGTAACTGTGTTCCCTCATTTCAATTGGTGCCCTCGGCATTTTTTGTGTTTGCTTCCCAGCAGGTCGTCAGGCCATTTGAAGGCCCATTTTCAAAAATGGAACCTCATTGTGAGATGAGCTTTTCTTAGAAATTCGCAGAAATTTTGTCCGAGTCTATTGTTTTAGACAAAATCCCCTGTTTATAGCTTGCGCTTTCTATCGAATTCTATTGAATTTCCCTTCCTGTCTGAGCTGGAATATCTCGAGTGCTGTCTCCGTTCTTTTCGTAGTTAGAGTCTTAATATTGGCTAACAGACCAGGTGGCAAAAGTGCACCTAAGTAAATATCCCTAAACCTCGGCCAGAGAATTAATGATTCCATGGTAATGAAGCAATCATATCAGGTATGCTGTACTGATTGCGTTTTCCCACCAAAGAGAGTCGTCTTGTGACGCAACTAACAGTGGCGTGGGGATGGAGTTGTAGTGAAGATATCACGGATTGTAGGCACGGTAGTTAGGCCCATGCCTACAAGCCTTTAACAACGTATTCCGGTTTTTGACAGGGCTTAGGTTTCCTGGCTATTTGGAACCAAATTACTTTGAATATCTATGCCCTTGCATGCCATATCGTATTTCCGAAATGCAAGCCAAAGTTGGGCCTCTCAGACTCTTGTCTAACAAAGAAGGATCACTACCGCTTCAGGTAAATATCTCACAGATTTACGCACTTTTGGCATACAAAAATGTGATTTTTAACCCCAGAGCAGACATAAACCAATGCAGATTACTCATTAAAAGTACTTAGAACCTCGAACTCAGCCATAGTGACATTTGGCATGGGATGAACTTTGTAACTAATGGAAAGCTGGAAAAACCTGCTATCACTTAGGTTAATCAAAGTGGGAGTCGGCTTGTCAAAAGTGCTCAAGAATGCACATGTAACAAGGTGTATTACACGCAGCGAAATGGGGATTTGCAGATGGGGTTTTGTGAGGTCAATTTCTAAGAACAGGTGTTAATGAGGTAAGGGTCACAAAACTCAGGGCAGCCAAATTCGCATCAATGAACTACCAGTCGTTCCACGTCAACATTGAAAAATATGTGAATTGCGCATTGCTGATATAGGCCTCTCCGTACTAACAGTTTTTATACTTATCACAATGAGCATTTTGAGATGTGTTACTCATCTTAAGACCAACCTTAAAGCGACCGAATTTCTTCCGTCTGGAAGGGAAAACTGTTTCTTTTCTTTTCACTGTTTTTTAACGGATCATTACAAGTTTTTCCTTAAGCAGATTCAATATACATGTCCAACGTGAATGATACACCACCAGCCCAAAGGAGGACGAGAAAACCTTAAGTGCATCCGCTCCAGTGGGCTTTTTTACGAGTGACATTTGGAGGAATCCACACTGTTACTGATAAGGCCAGCCACAAGTTGACTTTGGTTACCTCCGCAGTAATCAGATTCCAATGGCAAGCAGTAAATCCGTTAGTTAGTTAACGCAATTTAAATGTTTTTGAATGGCGTGAGGAGATTTGTGAATGTCGTTGGTTTGTTCATCCAGCTGAGCAATTTCTTCGCAAAAATTCCATCGCCGATCGAGGTGACGTCATCAGTGCGTTGTTAGAGAGTGTAGTGAAGCGTAGCGATGGGTTGGTGGATTTGACGACCCACCGGCCCATCGATACGCTAACTGAGATACCAACATTCTCCTCTATAGATTTTGGAATGTGTAACGGAGATTTCGTGAAGGCTATCTGCTGAAAAGTCGAGAGCCACTGTAGAGCTCTTTCAGCCTTGCTGGGACCCATCAGTAGTGTGGGTCTCACAAAACTCAATTGAGTCTTTAACATGCAATCTCCCGGAAGTTGTTTGAAAACTCAACCGTTCGGCCACGAGCGCAGTGTGCGAGTAAATCACTGTCGATTGGATTCCACCCGCGGCCGAAATGTTCAACTACTAACCGGGAGGTCGCGGGTTCTAGACTATCTTGGATTTCATGGGACACGCAGTGCTGATTATTCCCACTATGTGGAACCAGCTTCTTGATGTGAAAAGCTAGGGAATCGCCGTTCACCCTGGAATCCTGAACCAAATTAAAATATCTCCCCACACTACGACCAATCTACAAGCGACACAGGGGAAGAATACTTCCATATGAGGGTGACATTTCCTTCTGAAAACTCGTTTACCCGTGAGGCCGTTCAGTACGTGACCAAGCGATGTGCGTTCCGCGATTCAACGTTGAGTGGTGCTATATCCTGTTTACATGAGAGCCAATCACACTGCTAATCAGCCGCTCGTGGCCAAACCGGTAGGTCGCCGGTTCTAGACTCCCTTGGGTTTCATGGGCGCGCAATGCCGATGATGGGTGAAGGATGAAAGGGCTGTACAGCGTCTCTTGGCTTTTCAGCATAAATGAACGTCACTTGCAGGACAAAATCACCGGTAAAGTGTTCGAGTGCATGGAATGTGGAAACAAACGGTGGCAATAAAATTAGAACTTCTAGTAGATATTGTTGGTTTGCTTGTCTACCTGTGCTCTTTCCAGACTAGCCTCTTAGCTATGTTGGGCTTGAATAGTTCAAAACGCTGTTGAGTATATTTAATATTTTATGGTAAGCTTTGTATGTTTGCACAGTGCTCGAAATCGGCCTGGGTGGCAAGTTAGTTGCTGCCTAAAGAACGTTGGATTGTTTCTTGACTGATCTAGTTCGTGAATTAATACGGAAATTTGACCAATAAAGGCGTTCATTTAAGTCCATTAAATTTCATTGCATTAATCTTGCGTTAGGTCCAATGAAAAAAGCAGTCCTGATTGGGGCTCTGAAGGTGTTATTCCTAAAGACATCCGTTGGTTTGACGTGGCAAATTCAACGTCTTAATTAAGTTGTACCCTGTCCATCAGAATGCCACACCGCCACAGACTACAGAGAACAAGACCACTGTGTGACTAACTATGGGCCACACTGGCTTATCAAGCTCTTTGGACCCCAGCACTCCAGTAAAATTGAACACATTCGAAAAATCGACAATCATTTCTTCGGTACTCCGTAACACCTTAAAGCAGCTAACCGTGGAGCCAAAAGCCCAACTCAATGAACAGCCAACAGTATAAGGCAGAACATCAAAATAAGCTGTTTGGTTTGGTCACAGCAGTCCGAAAAATAACATAAAACAGACAGCATTATTTGGTTTGACAGACGGTTGTTCCACACAAACTGATTCAGTCAAACTACACGCTACACAGAAGTTTTCTTGTGCATCAGGCTTGTTTATGAAACCCATCTTAAAATCAAGTAAATGTCCACATCATCGGAACAGAGTATTGAGTGTAGTATCACCTTAGTTTTCTTGCATGTCTATTTTCACTGGAAGCGACACCCATTATGTTTACCAAATATCTCGTAACGCAGGCAAAGCCGGTGTTTGCCACGATGTATCGCGCACGTTAAACTTAGCTGAAGTCCAGTACGAAGCGTAAAATGATGTCAAAGTTCTCTACGCATAGCCACGTCAAATTTTGTTGTCCATTGTTAGAATAGAAAGAATGTAGGTTGCTTCTTGCCTTGTTTATCATACCTGACACATGGCTAAGTGTGAACGCCTGAAAAAATAGCGCAAAACACTCATTTGCATACCGATCTGCTTTTGACGAGAGACTCACTTGGAACTCAGCTGAGTCTCTCGTTTATGGTGCTTTTAAGAAGCCGGGTTCCAGTTGAGTCTCCCGTCAAAACCAAACTAGTGTGCAAATGAGTGTATTTCGCTAACTTCGTGCAATTCGTGTTCAAGTAGAACATAAGGTTGATGGAAACTCGGAGATTGCACCAACTTGATGAGCCCCAAGATTGGCCATACCGGTCTTGGGCTATCGAAGAGTTCAGCAACCTTATGAGTAGTGTGTTATGTCTGTGCCTGATAAGTTAGTTGTGCTGGTTTAATAGCGCCAGCGCATTGCTTTCGCATTTCATATTGCCGAAATTGGAATTCCTGTATGGCAAATCATATGCACTCTAATAAGAGTGAAACTGAGTTCCAGTGCTTCGCCGCTTTGTGTGAACTCACAAATTATTGTGCCAAAACCGACGGAGGGTTGTCCTTACCGACAGTGGTGTGAACGCAAAAATCAAGGTCTACTAAGAGATGGGCACCGTGGGACTATTAATACTCTCCGCGTTAGACTAAGCCATGAATGAAGTCAAAAATCTTAGTAAGCGGCGTGGACTCATTGGAATAAACTGGACAGATGCACAAGAGCATAGCACTATCCCCAGCACGTATATATTGAAGATTTTTGAAATTTGTTGAGCAGTGTAACAATAGGCGGGCTGCGGTAAATTATTGACAGTCCTATGCTGCATGAGTTGTACTCATCCGCAAAAGAAGCGAAACATACGAAATACGATTATGTAGATTGATCTGAAAACCGAGTCATAACACTGAACAAACGCATAAAGATGGAAGGTACGCGATAAGGTCGACATGTGAGACGGTACACAGAGTCGCGCAAGATAACAAAGAGAAAGGAGCGGCGCTACCCGTAGATTGTTTGTGCTGGTGCCACACACGCACATACAAGAACTGTTCTTCCGTTTGGTCACATGTGCAAAACAACACGTGTTCAGCCAAGAAGAATGCATACGAAATTCGCGTATCGATCGACAATCCGCTGGCGCTGTGTACTCTGGACTTTTATCGATCGGCCCAAAACAGTTGTGCTACGCACAGCAGTTTAGTCAGTGCGAAATTAAAGTTGTTTTGCGATGAATTTGTAATGATGGTTTCTTCTGAGATGGGCTAGTGTTCCAATATAAGTAGACAGCTATGTTTTTCCCGTAAGATTGAACCCTTGAACAACCAGGTTTTAAGTACACATAAATGATGTTTTGCTTAGTTATTTTCAGGTTTATGTTTGACCAAGCTCAGCGGCTGAAGAAAAATATCGTTTTTAACGTGGTGAAAATAAAGTGAAAATAAATGACGTTGTGCACTGAGATGTGTTGCCTATTAGAAAGGAAAGTTTTGCTCATAAAAAGGCTGGATATTTCGGGTTTATCTGCCCTAGTAACAAACGAGGCGGTTAGTTTCTGAGTAGAAACGGCTGGGTCGATTTCTGAAACAACTAAATTAAAATATACCAGAAACGTGTTCCTAGTGGAATATGAAGTGATGCTGAATTCATGGAGGTATTGTAGTGCATTTCTCAACCGAAGATTTCTCAAAATGCATTAGCTGAAGGGCCCTTAATCTAGGTATGCTGAGCTTGGCTCACCAAAAGTCAGGTACGATGAAAGGCTTTGAGGTTGTAACGAATCAGGTGTTTAGTTTAGCATGTCTGAACCAACGAGACGTCCTTATCTCACCTTCTCAGGGACGACGCACAGATTGTAGGGGTAGTGAAGCACTGTCGCAGAATAACGAAATCATTTTAGTTTACTTGGTTTTACTAAAGTGTGCTTGCATAGACCGTGTAGAACTCAGATTAGTCATCATTGAGTGAAAGGTGCACGTGGCTACACTGTTTTCAAAACACGTTTCAAAGACCGTCCACTATAACGCAAACAAACGATATCCTTTGAAACCGAAAATGTAACCGGAATAATCGCACAAAAGAAACTTTGTTCGCGATTCCCAACGTGAAGAAATGCTAACTCCATAAGTGGCAGGAAATTGCTTTGTTTGAGGAACTCAAATCATCTCTAGCTTGCGTCAAAATCATGTGGATGACGCAACGGTGCACTCAACGGCTGAACACTAGCATTCAGCTGCAGGTGGCTACTCAAAAATATTTTTAACTCACATCAAGAGAGAAGACGATATCACTATCTCTCAGTCACACAGTCCACTTATCCAGCCGTTCCAATGGAGCTTTCGGTGAGGTAGGGCTCGATCAGATTGCGGATTTGCATCTGCACCGTGTATTCCAAAGTGGAGATGGTTACCGTACAGTTTTTTGACCTTTTAGATGATAGTAACTCAGTTGGCATGCTAAAAGCATGATGGAAACTTCAAAATTCTTCAGTACTCACAAATGAAGTCCGACTATTCTAAACGCCTGAAATCAGAAAGACACTTAGTTCGGGGGTCACCACTCAGATTTGTCTCCTATAGTAGGGACCACTGTATGTGAACATTTCTAATAAGGTTCATTTCGTCCGATGAGACCTAAAGTTTTGTTTGATCATTATTAAAACCAGAAGGCATATCCAAACCGATAAATTCCGCTTTGTGACGATGGTTTTAGACTTCCCAAATTACGCACTTTAGATTCTTAAGTCGCCAGAATAAAACAGAAGCAACGTCCCAATGTCGGACAGGTTTAGGATTGGTTACCAGCATTTTGATAGTGCGGGTTTGGCTGGAAATGACAGTGAATTTCTCAAGTCTATGATGCAGATGCTTCTTTGGGGTCATTCCACTAGAATGGACGATGGAGAATGATAGGATGGGAACAATGAAGATCATTCGGAGAGTAGTATGCACATCATATCTTTATATTCGATGTATTGCCTAACGGATTTTGGATAATTATAAAATACTGGCAATGACTTTGGAAGTTAGGAGGGGCATGCGATTTTACGGATAAATTGTGTTGCGTGAGCCATATCCAGCAATGATTTACATCCGCGTGTGCTATGCGTCCAAGTGTGTTTAACTGCTCTTTGTCACCGTTGTAAATCGTAAGGACCGCAACCTAAACGGAGGCGGAAGTGGTGTCGCTATATTCACTGGCGAATTCCAGCCACGACATAGTGTGTGATCGATGGATTTACATGACTACAAACCCCATAATTTCAACCTTCAACCCCAAGTCCAAGTCCCTGTAGCCAACAAAAACTTCCATAAGAGCCACCAAGAACCAGAAGCTACATGCGGCTGCTCTCAATTAGTCATATTGGCCGATCAATTTCATTGGAATGGCTAGGAATTGAATTCACTTTGGTGTTCATCTTATTCCACGGACAGCGCTCACTCAGACGGTGTATTTCGGTGTAGTCGTCCGTAGGTTCCAGGATAGATAGTTAGCGAGGACACCGTTACACAGGTGAAATGTGGACAGAATTCCATAGCAAGTATTCAGTCTGTGGCAAAAGGCTGTAGCAAGAAGAAATATCACACGGATTCGACAATTTAATGCTCTGTAGCTCTTAAAATTGCTAGAACCACCAACCAATTGCACATAATTAATCCAAAGCGATAGGCATTTGTCGAAAGATAATGATTGAAGAGACTGTAAACGACAAAGACCTCTGTTATACACTTTGTGCTAGGACTGTCCTAATTGCATTTGCTGTGGTTTAGGTACACTGAGCTTAAAAGTTGAGATGAAATTCTGCTTAGAGACACGGAAGTTTTTCCACACGAGCAACTTGACAAAATTCAGTGTTTTAGGTGCAAAACTACTGACAGGAAGGTTTGAATTTCGAAACCAAACGCTGGAAATTTGACCGTTCCTGTGTAGGCTTGTGCAAACTGACAGTCTTTCACCCCGATTGCTTATTTCCAGCTGCGCCGTATACATGTATGAAAAAGGGTTCAAGGCCCAACCATAGTTTTTCCTTAATTTTACACAGTTATTTATTTTGCGACGTGAATATGAATACATAATCCTGAATGTAGAAGACCCTGCACAATGGTTTTCCTCTCTCTGGGAATCATCAATGTCAATCAATAAATCAGTAAATCTCTGCCATCCAGCCGACAGCGGATGCAAAGACGTGCTACAGACTTGCCATTCGGTCAGCGCTGCCTACGCTGATTCACAGAGCAGGATAAATGCGGTACTCTATGCAATGGCATGCACAAAATGACACCAGCAACTGCATAAATGGAGTGATGGTTAAAGCGATGCATTCGTAAAACGCTTGCTTCGGTGCTGGTAATGTCGCTAAATTAATGAAACGGCGCACTTTAGATCGGAACGTCTGCAGCTCATGTATAAAGTGCTTTAGAAGTTTCGTGAAATAATATTACGTTACGTATGAGGTGACGCAAAAATTTCTGACAGTTAACTACATATTAACTGCATGCTCAATATGTAGTCGCAGTTTTCGAATTTCCATCAAATTTAAGGTTAATGCGTGGTAAACTAGGCTGATTTCGAATTTTATTTGGTGTTAATGAGGGACTTGATGGAATTGCGGTCAGAGGTCTTGTTTATAGTATTCTTCCGCCAAAGGTATTCCGCAAATTCTGTCCCATTTTTCATTTGCTTTGACATTAAAAATCGAAAAAGCCAGTTTCTTGATACAGTTTTTGAAACTCCATTTAATAGCAGCAAATGAGTGCTCACGGCTTGGTGCTCAAGTTGAACACAAGGCTGATGGTAACTGGGGAACTGTGCCCGGTCTGAGTGGCTTCATGAAGATTTAACCGTAATGGTCGGTCCGAGTAGTCGTGGAACCATGTTTTGAAAATTGTGGCTTTTATCTTGGATGAAGGTTCAACCCTGGCGCACACTTCAATGGTAACTGCGTGTTGCAGTTAAGACCAGTCTAGGCCGAAAAGCCCAGAAACACTGCACAGCCGTTGCTGGGAATCATCAGCGGTGCGCATCTCATAAAATTGGAGGGGTTTCGAACCCGTGACTTCCGGGCTGGTAGTCTGAACACTCAGCTGTTCGGCCACGAGCGACTGATTAGCAGTGGGATTAACTCACAATTAGACATGCCATAGAGCCAATCGTCCCTCAGTCACAAGGTTCAAATCGCGAGTTGAGTGTGGCACCCAGGGTGACCGTTCCTAACTCATCGGGCAAATTTTATTCTGCCTCTGAGCTGCTTACAAACTGTTGGTGGTATGAGGTGATAAGGGATTTTAAACGGACATTTCGTTTGAAAGTTCGTCAACTGAGGAGCCAGTCAATACGTCTGACCGCCTGATGTGGATCCCGTGATTGAAGGATGAGCGGCGCTATATCCTGTCTAAGTGCAAGGTAATCACACTGTTGATCAGCCACTCGTGGCCGAACGGTTAAGTGTTCAAACTACTAGCCTGGAGGTTGCGGGATCGAAACTTTCTTGAGTTTCGTAGAATTTACGCTGTAGATGATTTCCAATGAGGATGAACCAACTGTACAGTGCTTCTCAGCTTTTCAGCATAGATTGTCTTCACTTGCATGACAAAATCTCCATTGAAATTCTCAGATCTCGTCAAACTACCAATAACCTGAAATGAATTTGTTTGTTTGTATGCGACAGTAGGCTTCACAGCAACTTCTGTCTAGACAAAGTGACAACTTTCGTAGAAGCCAGCAAGAACTGATACCGTTGAAATGGACAACTAAGAGTAAACTATCGTAGAAATTACAAGTATTTAAGCTGAGAGCGCACAGAGAGATCGTTTAGATATTGTTTATCAAACAATCTATCCAAATAAAATGACATCAAATACTGTAAACTGGGAAAATTGTTGAAAAGGATGCTTGCTCAAGTTGTTTTGTTATTGCCCACACGATGACAGTATCCAGCGAATTTTCTAGTAAATTAATAGGACACCCACTTAGTCGCACACTGAAAATATCACCTCGACTTGTGACGAAACGTATCCCAGCTAGTCTTTAGTCTCGTTAAGCCTAACAAATCACCAAAGACATCTTATTAAATATCGATAGCCCTCAACTAGAGAACAAAATCTCTAACGACACTTGGTACCACATTGTTTGTTTGTCTACAATCGGTTGTGAGCACACTAAACTTCAAGTAGAACATACCAAATAAACCCCGTTTCTTCCAACAGACTGATCATGTTTCAAGTCTCTAACCTAAACCCAGTGGTATCCATGTAGTTTGCTTGTCCGCGGATTATCTTCCTGAATTAAACCTGGATCAACTGCTGACCAAGAGGATTTGTGGAGAACATTTTCCATTTCAAACTCTGTAGTCCTAGCCTCCTATTGGCCAGTTGGAAGCTGACAGTGAGGATTAGTTTGGTCAGATTAACCCAGGATGCTGAAGAGGGTGTGATGAAAACTAATAAGGAAACACTAATAGGAGTACATTTACAGCTTGTAGTTTGAAGTGTTAGGTGATGCTCTCCAAGCTGCAGGATTGGACGAAACTTTGCGAACATAATATAGGCAAATATAGCTATTTAGATTGCGAAATTTTCCATTAGGTCGTCTTGTTCACTACCATTTTGCTGAGATTGACAAGCTGACTCCGGGTATCATCTAGAAGTACAACCTTTGAGTTCAAAATTCAAGAGGACCACTTAATGCAGTTTGATTTGTAGGATTCATGTTCGATTCGAATTATTCTACGACGCTGTTAACGGTGCCCCAGCTGCGGGGATCTAAAATGTCCAACTCAATACCAGAAAACCGTTAATTTTAGAAGAGAAATTTATTGAAAGCCAGTCCATAGAGAAATTGAACGACCTAGTGTAGAGGCAAGCGCTAGGATATTTTAGGGTTTATTTTATATTTCATCCGGAAATCTTATTCATGATATACCCTGTATCCAAGGCAAATTGTGAGAGAATGTAGGACACAAAAACAACCGTTTAATGTCACGCAAACTCCACTCTTGAACGGCAATTTTGATTCATTTTACGTGTATATATCTTCCACTTCGAAGTAGCTAGTCGTTACGGTGGAGTGAAATAATACAATGTCCGCTGAAGTCTGTGATTTTTATGCCCACCGGAGATCCGTGACATGGAACTATCCACCGGTCATCAGCAAATAGAAAGCAGATACAACGTGGTTCTCTCGCAGTAAGAAATCTCAGTCGATTACTTTACAACCCAGATTTTAAAAACCTGCTAGGACGGCGCACGTCCCTATCTAATAAGCTACCCTCGATTCACTGGTTTTTGTGTAGCTGTACGCAATGCTAAGCTGTGATTCGCAAGCCACAATTAAACGGCTGATCAATTTAGTTTGCCAGTCAAACGGTTACAAAAACTTTATTCTTTATTTTATCGTAGGAATTTCTGAACTTGATACAATCGACGAGTTTGCTCTATACGAAGCGAGTACCTTCAAACTCACTCAAACTGTTTTAGTTCGCTTTTTTCGACGTCCGATTTTTCTCGAAATCCCGGTAAAAGTTAATATGATAGTAGCAAGCATGGAATAGAGCAGTAAAATTGATAATCCAGCATGAAGTCCAGTGTTGAATTCCTCTTGTTCGTAGCGGATATATCTAGGAGGAAGATGGAACGCTTCTTGCAGCGTAACCATTTCTGCAAATGGCAGCAGCGTGGCAAAACTCAGGGTCACAACAAGTAATGTGTGCAACATCACGGTCATAAGATGAGGTGAAGTATTGGACAAGTTATTTACGATGGACTTATATGATTCTAAACTCAAGGTGAGTTCTCTCACTAAGTTCTTGTCCAATGGGATTTCATGCGTTCTTTTTAAAGTCAAAAATGTGGAAGCGAACTCAAGTAAGGTCATACACAGCCCTTCACATGACGCATAGTTCTCCCGTCGCCATACCTAGTTGTTTTCAGTTTGCTCGGTATTGTGAATTATCTGCGACAAATATTTCAGGTGTTGCGCAAATCGTAAACGCCGTGAATTTGGGGAATGGCAGATTTGTGTTTTTTAAGAACAATGAGTGATGCACATTTCACATTTATAGAAAATGCGATAGTGGCATTAAGCCACTTATTAGTAGTATGATGGAGCCCGATATAGACTGGGCATTAGCACTACTCATATTTTAAGTCATAAAATGATGTGTCCAATGAAGTTCTTGTAAAACTGAAAGACTTAAATGTTTCCACTCAAATAAGCTCCTCTTTCAACACCTTTCTTCAAGTCGCCAGAGTAAATTTGCACACATTTCGATTCCCATTTTTAAGTGACTTAATTTTGAAACCTCGTTTTGGAGGCTGACCGCTTCTGAGTTGTCCGCAGTGTGCAACTGACTCACGTTTAGAAAGATGTATCCCATTTAGTTACGTACTTGCAGAGAACTGATCTACTTAGTTCTTTTAAGTCACCCTGATTTGGATCAGGCCCAAACATACAACGTTTACCAACGTTTATAATCAAATATTGGTACCGTCGCCAGGATAAGGATGAAGATCTCGTGGCCACAACCTTTTGAGGATGGGGATGTGCGGACCTTCCTGGAGGACTTCGAGGATGTCGCGGAGGCGGCTGGACTGGAGAACGACAGGGATAAGTTGGTGACACTGAAGACCCCCCTCAGGGGCCGGGCGAAGGCGGCTCTGGATGCGGCCAGAAGAGGCCCTCGGAAGATGGACTGGGCCACCGCGAAGGAAACTCCGCAGCGAAGGGCTTTCCTCCTTACATTTGGTGATTTCAATTGTAATTTCGTAATTGTAATTGTAATTTGCCAAGAATGTTTTACCAAAAACTAGTGCTATTTATGACATTTATTTTATTGAAAAAAATAAATCCTGCTTTAATTTTAAAATTGTCTATCCAAATTATTCATTCCAGGCCTCCATGGTTTATTGATGTTTGCGCAAACTTAGTGATTCTAGCAAATATATTTATATTTTTTACTTTTTTCCGCTTTAAGGTGATATTTTCAAAAAACGCTTAAATTGTTTTGATCTGTTTGATTAGTTTTGCTCTTTAGATGCATGTGTCATCCGTTTACTTTTGTGCTTTAATCCATGTAAAATAAACCATTTTTCAGAAATTTCCTCTGGGTAGCGTGTATTTGTGGCCCAAGAAACGTTCTGCTAATTAAATAAAACCACAGTGTGTATCGTGCAGCATTTCAGGGTCTATGCTAAACAGGAAAAATCAAATGGGAAACTCTCTAAACAATCTACACTACAAGGAAGTAGACTGAACGCTCATGGTCACAAACTCCCGAATCCCGGCCTTCTATATAAAGATATGGAACTCATGAAGACATATGTGGAACTATTCTAAAAGCAAATGACAAATTTTTAGAGGTTTGTGCGGACGAGACTAATAATCAAGCCTGTTGCCAAACAGAAATGCGCACTCAAAGATAATCTCAAATACTTCCCCTAAGACACCGGATACTCAAATTTAAGGTGAAATATTTGTGTTGATTTTCAGGTCACCGTTAGGTGAACCAGCGACGATATTTCTCTGTATTGGTTCCAAGAAATGGTCATTGTATCGATTGTCAATAGACTGCACATAGCTGGTGAATCAATGGATTCTAGTGCTTGCAAACCGGGACATTCTGAAGTTATCCATTGGGAAGGTAATTCGGAGTGTGGGTGAGTACAAATTTCAACAGGAACCTCAGCTATCTACATTGCGTGGTAGGCGTGCAGAATATGACTCCTATGTTCAAGTGACACCTTCAGCAAGGTTTAGGGTATCGATTTGTTGTGCTCGAGAAGGTTTTTCTGGAGTGACAAATCGAAAAATTATTCCAGAGAGCTGTTTGGCATTGCAGAAAAGATAGCTAGGTTTCATAGCGAAAAAAACTAGGAGAGATGATTCAAAATGGGACTGAAAACTGCGACTATTCTTCCTCACCTACAGTGATATTTGCTGTCAGTAAGAATTTTCAAACCAACCCCAAAAATCGCTGATTTTGAATGTTTCAATAGATAAATCAGTGCTGTATTTAGATAGCTTTTTATACGCGTTCGTTTCCGATGGGAATACCATCTAAAACTGAGGGCTTCATTGTGTTAGAGATAGATCAGTGGTTAATGATACAAGTTACCAAACTGAAGGACATGGTTCGAACCCAACTTTGGTATGTCAACTACTGCAGTCTTGGCTTCGGCAACCTGACAGTATCTTAGACCTCTTGCTTCCTTCAGGTGGCATGGCAGCTACCTACTGAAATTGTGTTGTGGCTGATAAAATATCGTGACCACATAAAACCGGCTGTCCTTCGCCAAATTATTCAGCTTTCTGTAATTAAATTCCTGTCTCATATGAGGATCACGTAGGATCATAAATCGTTAATCACTGAACAGTAGTACCATCAGAAAAGCTTTTTTAACTCGTAAAAATGATGTATTTCAGTAGGTGTCTGACATTCGTTTCAAAATAATTTTTACGTTTACGAAAAAATATGGGATATTGTAGGCCACGATGAACTTTATCCTTCTAGAGAATTTAAACTCGTTCAAGAACGAAATGATTCCGATAGCTCCAAAAATACTTTACTGAGCCTTAGGACAAGGGAGAGGGGTTCCAAATGAAAGCTCAGTTAAACGGCAAACTTCGAGTTTGCTTCAGAAATTTAACAAACGCAAGCATCGAGTTAAAATTTTAGGAGAAAAATGTTCCCAAACGTTAGATTTGCTGATGCATTTTTGTCTTTTCACACTAGGTTAACAGCTTATAGTTTGTCAGTTTTTGTGTGTGCAAACTATGCCAACATATGTGCGTGCGAATTTTACCTGCCCGATAGAAAACCGAAACAGCGGTCGTTTTTGCATGGACAATCCTCCCACACACATATATATACGAACAAAATGTTGTGGCTGGAAAATGATAGATAACAAAAAAAACCAGTCACTGAGTTTCTCTTTGAAAATTCCCAAACACAGACAGTTGTATCACGCGCCGAGTCGTTCTACTCGCGCTGAACCGGTATGCAAGTAAGGGAGAGAGAGAGAGAGTAGGCATGAATATTTTTTTCCTTGACACTGTAATACTTAAAACATGGATGAAAAATTCTTTGACTGTCCACTGCCGATTTCGTCGGTCGTTTTGATATGCGCATGGGGTCTGGGTGCACAGATTTGCTATTCATTTCATACTGGCCAGTTAGAAACCAATATGTTTGCTAATTCAGAATAACTGTCTAAGGATTTGACATAATATAAGTGAACAAAACGTCTTCTCAGTATAAATCGTTCAGTGACATGCAAGGTGGCCACAGTTGGCTCGAGATTTTGTTCAAGGATTTTACTCAGTGTCACCGTATGGATGCCGTACCGGAAAAGGGACAAAATCATGGCTCCGCAAATGTTGTTACTGTCTGCTTGGATGCCGGGACTCATCGTTAAATTGTGTCTCCCCAAAGGAATCACTGATTCCAAATTTTCTCACAACGCCATCATCTTATCAGTAGCTCAAATGAAGAATAATTTCACAGAATGGATGAAATTGACACCCGAAAAGCCAGTCAGTACGTGACCACGTTTCCGTTATGGAAGGATGTGCCGCACTGTGTCCTATCTAAGTTAGAGCTAGCCACGCTGCTGATTAGCAGCTCGTGGCCGAACTGTTCCCTGTTCAAAGACTGGCCGATAGGTCAAAGGCTCTAGACTCTGGATTTTCTTGGGATTCGCGCACTTTCTCGGCTTTGCAGCATACGCTGCCTTAACTGACAGGACGGGATCTCTATTGAAACTTACTACCTCGTTTTATTCCTTTTACACTGATGGATGCGTCCGACCGCTATATAACAAGGGTTTCAACATTTTTGGAGACAACCTGACACCTTCTCAACCATACTATTCTTATTCGGTGAAACATCTTAAAGGAAGAAATATTATTAGGATGTATTTAAAGGGTCCCCTAGAAAGCTTTTTCACAGTTGGTATTACAACTGTTCAGACCTGGAGGGCCGGTCCAATTCTCACTTTCACTCAGTGGAAGGTCAGTTTGGTAAGTGCTCTACTTTAACAGGTTTACGCAATTTGGGGGCTTGAAATTCGACAAAACACTGCCCCAAATTGTATGAGCTTGAACCAACAGCGAACCCATTTGTAAGGATGCTGAACTTTTTGGTTGTTGATCTGTTTGCTGAGATTGTCAATTGGCTTACAAACGTTTCGTCACCATACCAGTTTAACGGTGTAGTCTACTGATGAAACATGCGAGACGACTAAGGTCTGGTGTCCGAGCTCCGTCCACTTATCTGATGGAAGGTGAAGGTTACTGCGGAAATTATGGGATTACTTTGCAGTGTTGGTTCATTGTTACTTAATATTCAATGGACGTCCAGGAAAGTTCACGAGGAGGCTTGAGTATGTCCGTTTTTGCTAATAAACAACTTCGCAACAAAGAGCATTCCCCTTTTCACCAGGAGATACCACCAATGCCTAGTTGGGTGCGCAATGCGCACTGGTGATATCTCTTGCTATCGTGACGAAAAGTTAGCAAGTCACTTGCCAAGGTCGGTGAATAGATCATCAGTCACATGGTTAAAATTCAGTGAACTCATCTAAGCTACGAATATTTTGACAGATTACCAACACTTGAATTACCAGTGTCAAACTGGCGCAGTTGCACTTTAGTCGTCGGTGTGTTTGTTTTGTATATTTCAGAGAGTTTGGCAACCTAAAATATCTACATTAGGTCTGCCGTGCTGCAAATTTTGTGGAAATCTCATCTAATGTGTGTACATACATATAAAATAAGTGTGTGCTTGTGTGCATGCAGATACGCGCAGAGCTTTCACGACCGGATATTTTCACCAAGTGGAGTCTCGCTGAGTTGTCGGTTGTTAAACTGAAATCAGATTAACACCAAACCCGTTTGTGATGAACCCGGACTGAATGAAACATGAGCAAAGCAGTCTTGTGCGTAAACAGCCTTGGAGGCCATGAAAGCTAGTTTCACAGTCGCATTCGGTAGAAGACCACAGACAGAAAAATCAAGCGTGGTTTTAGGCTTTACGTTGAAAAATTGGCATGCTTCTGGTTTGAACACGCCTGCTAAAATAACTGAGTGAATTTCAAAGAATTCTGAGAGACTTTGCAATCACAAGGATACTCATTCAAGCGCCAAGACACTAGCGTATAATTACAGGGCATTTCAGAATGGCTAAGCTGTGAAGCACAAGCTGAAATAAGTGTTGTTTGCGTTTGAATCTGCCGTAACGCAAGAGCCACTTTGAACTTCCCGCCGAACTTAAAACTAATGGAAATTAGGCCTTAAATGTGCATCTGGTTGTTTGCATTTAAATGAGCTATCTTATGCGAGCAAGCCACAAGTTGACAGATTAGCTAGTGTGTGTTTGTCTTGCTCGCAGTGCTCACTCGAAAGGCTCGTTCGGTGAGACATGTAGACATTAGTATGCAAATAGCCTGCATAGTCACTCACTTGCTCTTCACCTCTAATTCGGCTTCTATGAACAATCGATTGAAGTCATTTTTTAGCTATATTACCAAGAGCATGCTTAGCAATGTTTTACACCGGACGCTGTCCACTTGATGAGCCATAGGAATGACGAAACTGATCGTGGCTTGTCGAAGAGTTTTCAGTAACCCGATCAGTAGTGTGTTACTGCTAGACAAGAACGCATTGCGATATTTCGAATATCGTGCCAAATGAAACATGAGGCGGCCAGATGTAGCACAATCGTTCGAAGCGGAGCAGTATAAACGAGAAATTTGGCTTTATTCAGTTGAATCGCCTGACAAGTCCCGTCAAATTCGTGCGTACATGAGAGCAGTTGCCGAAATCTGTCCAATTTGGGTTCAAGTAGAACATAAGGTTGACGGGAACTTGCTTAGTGCGGCTGTGTGACTGGCCATTCCAAAGGAGGGCGAAAGAGCCGTGGGTTGCTGAAGAGTCTTCACTAACCTTATCAGTAGTATGTTACCGCTAGGCAATAAATGAATCTTCTTCCAGATAACGAAACAGTCACACTGGTTACTATATCAACTAGCCAACAATTTTTTAACAGTATTGATTTTGCTTGAGACAAAAAAACTGAACTGATGCAGGAGCACGTGTATACTATGGTTAACTAGACGTATTTCAGTCGAGTAATGTGGGAACTAAAATAATTCTACCAGTACGACTTTAGTTGCCTCACGAAGTATACTGAATTATATTCATACAGCGGTAACTCTCTGTTGATCACGCCGTGTTCAGTCTAGAAACCAAATGTTTTTTGGACGGCACTATGACATAAGTAGGATGTAATCCTTATCTTCGCTGTTGACAGAGAAAATAATTCAAGCATAACTCTGGTGACCGGTGAAGCTGATCAATAAACCAGGTTTTAGCAGGCTTTTCTAGAGCCTCAGCTATTTATCAGCCTGGAAATAGTTTTCCCGTCCTTCAGGGTAAACACAGCTGCAAGCTGTAGGCCTAGGAATGTAACCGTTTTTGTTTGATATAAGCAGCACGGGTGATAGCGCAACGCCCACAAATATCCCACTACAAGTTTCATCCCCGTTTGATTGATACATCAGTTTGTTGCAATGTTTTATTATGAGCTAATATGCAAGACGAAATCGCTCTGGTTGGTGACCGGATGGAATCCTCCATTGTCAGTACCATACTGGTACGCTTCCGCGTAACCTACAGGTTTCCCGGCGCTTTCATTGTAGTCAGGTTTATTGACAGTGTAGTATGGGACTAACGTGCCAAAAACGTATTTGATAAACGGGAAACTCTCACGACAATTTTTGTCCTACTACCTTTGGATTTACGATAAATTCATCGTTTGCCTGATCACCTGAATCTTTGTGAGCAATGCTCAATAGCATTGAAGAATGGTCACTTATATATCTAGTCGAAAGCATCAACCATTTTTCGAAATGAGACTCTGTTTATTATGTTCATCAACCCATCACCCATTCTGGTTGGGACTAACAGCAAAGATTTCATTCCAAATCACGCAGATGACTGTTTTTTTCTTGTCAGTGGTTTGACGTTGTTGCAGTGCAGTCTATTTTACTAAAAAGAATAAGGCCGACCAAGTCGTTAAATTATTTATGCGTTCTTTCAAGTTGTTCTCCTTTGTTTTTCTGATGAGGAACAGTGAACTCCCTTGGGTCTGTCCAAATGGTGCCCCATCAAGGATGTTTACGTCACAGTGTGTTTGCAAGCGGTCAGTCTCACTTTGTTGTCATGGCAGAAAAAAGTCTACAAACTCCCACGAACTTTCAAAGGCAACTCCGAAACACACAAAAGACTAATATACATCCGAACTGCGGTCATAAAAGTATGCATTAAAAATTGACACGGCAAAACACAACATTACCGTCGGCTTATACTCATTATTCTAGGAAGCGTTTAACCACAGGTGGAAAGGAGTACAGCACCGACTTGACCTCAAGGTAGTAAACTTTGGCTCCGTCAAAAACTGCCGGCAAAGTAGTACGCCTTACATCACAAAATTCAGAGTGTTGCTTGTTCTCTTCACCAAAATATCAAATTCTGGAAGGAAGCTTGCTTGATTACTGTAGTACTTTTGTTCGCAAAATATCCAGGTTGTGTTTAGCAATTATTTTGTGCGAATCGGCTGGAAACGTCCAATGTTTTTAACCCCGTCCATTCTCTGTTTTATGGAAGCCCTAGGGGTAAACCCAAACAAATATCGACTAAAATCCTCAGTATGGGGTTGTGTAAACCTGTACAAACATTGTTGGCAGTGTGAGCAGAGTGGGGAGGTTTAGCAGTGATTTCGTCATATAAGTCAAGCCAATCTGCGCTGAAAAACCGTGGAACACTGTACGAAAGCTTCATTCTTATTGGGACCTAGCAGCAGTCCGCACTTCATAAAACTCCAAGGTGTATTGAACTCAGGGCTTGCTTGCTAGTAGTTTGAACGCTTCGGCTACACGCAGCTCTGGAAAATTCCTGGATTTTCGTGAGATGCACACCGCTGATGAGTCCGAACAAAGATTAAACAGCTGTACAGTGCTTCTCGGCTCTTCAGCACAGATTGACTTCACTTATAGGACGAAATCTTCGTACACAAATATCATGCTTCTCACATCGCTTTGCTCGAACAAACATGAAAAGGGCATTATTGCATGTCCCCTTTTTGCTTCCGTCCAAATCAGTATTTGGCAATTTTTTTGCAGGTGTGAAATATGATCCGCTAGATGTTAGTTAAAGATACAATAAAGAAATTATATTTGATATACTCCAAATAGCCAAACCGGCCTAGTCTAAACATAGTGAACAAATTTCAGTGCCTCTAGACGTAGCTGTCATTTGTGGACGCCAGATTTCTGTCAAGAATCAAACAGTACAAAACAGCTTCCAACTCATACATGTACTATATGAAAAAACTGATTTTCAACACATCTCATATGTATCTGTCCATCGACCGTAGAAAACTTTGTACTTGTTGGATTTTCGGCCGCAACTTGCACCAATTAACAGGAAAAAATATGGAAACACAAAAGTTTTCTTACCTGATTTTATGTCTTACGTTTCTTTCTGTAACCCAGGCCCCTTGCAATGAGGGCAATAGTCCCCAAAACAGCACCCAGTATTGAGAACGTAACCAGGATTGCTAAACCAGCGTTCATTCCGATATTGAAAGGATTTTGATCGTACAATATATACCGATCTGGATTCTGCAGCGCTTCTTCGAGGTTAACCATCTGAACGGATTGAAGTAGACTTGTGAACAGAAATGAGACCAAGATGATCAAACGAGACATTTGAGGAATTCTTGCTACCGAGTGCCGTTTCGATCGAAAGGGCTTATGAGTACATTATGTTCTGAGTAGACCAATCACGTTTGTTCCATTTTTTATTGGTGCACTAGCGAGCGGTGCTTTGTCAACCTGACATTCGGTAATCGAAGAAGCACTCTCCTGAGGTCATGTATGTCTCTGGCATTCCGCGGATCGATTAAGAACCGCATGTATTAGTGTGAATTGTGTAGGCCGATGACGATTGAAACAACTCAAAACATTCCATTTTTTATTTCTTAACTTACCACAGTACACATGTCAATAACGAAAAAAGACTTTAAATAAAGTGGATCAAGGAATTGCGCAGCGGCTTTCATATATTTGTAGGTGAATTGGCTGAGCGTGTGCACTCTGGGGAACTGGACTGAAAAAAGTGAATTTCTGACCTCGAAATAAAAGTTCTCAACACAAGGTTAAGTTGGATATTTTTGATTGTAAATAGTCCCCTACACTACATATTTCAAATTCGTAAGGTTAGCGAAACGGATGTAGCACGATCAAAATTTATATTTTTATCGAAGATGGAATAACTTCAACAACTGCTATCATTTGCACAGAGATTCGACGGCCTCTGACATGACATTCGACTGGATCCACTTGAATCTCTAGTTTATGGTGTTCCTTTTCTGACCGTATGGCTTTCATTGAGTCGCACACCAAATGCTATGGCTTCGAATGTTTGTGCTCTGAAAGTAACAGATATATGTTTCTATCTCACCCATGAGAAGTCTTTTGTAAATTAAGAGAGGAAGCTTGTGGTCCTGTTCCCCTGCTTAATTCTTCTAGAGGAAAACAGTTAACCTAACATCGGGATTTTTACTTCAAGACAAACCTCAGTGAAATAGTTGTGAACGGGAACCATGCGGGAAAAAGACAGACAAGGTAGATGTTATCGGCCGCCACAGTTGCCCGCATGAGATGTTTGCTTAGGCACTTGTGATATTCCATGGAAGTAATTAATATATACTATTATGGATAGGATACGTGCGCGAATGGACGTGTTTCTGCGCGCTGTTTGCCAATGATGTCCCCCATAGTGCGGAACTGGTTTTGCGATGCGAATCCTCTTGTTCTCCTTCATCGTTGTGTGTTCTTCCACAACTTAGTGAGCTCAGCTTGATGGTGCTTATATGGACCAACCACGATCATTCATAATAGATTAGCAGATAGTTGACTTTAGACGATATCTGTGGAAAGCATCAGAACAGATGGAACATAGAACAAAGCTCACTTTCTCTGTCTGCCATCGGATTGTTACGAATTAATGTGAAAACTGCCCAGACGTCATTCTAAGCTACGTGCAGACGTCCACGAGGGAAAACGATGGAGGAACGTCGGTGGAGTGAACGTGGTTGCTCATCAAAATCCAATGGCATTACTTACAGCATGACCAGTAGCCAAAATTATTGCAGTACAACAAAATTTCGTATGACGCGTTAGGTTTTCTCGAAAACGGGGCCCCATGTTGCGTAGGTGAATTCTAGCGACATCAGTAGTCGGTGGGATTCTGAATTCTACAGTCTACGACCCATTTAGAAGCTCCCGGTCACTTATTTGTAAGGCATTTTCTTTTATCATAGGGTGGTTGTCCTAGGCCAAGTGTGTTGTGACAAAGTTTGAACTAAGATTCCTCACAGCACGATCCAGCAAGTTGAGGTTGTTTCACGTGTTCTGTCTGGCAAACGCCTCTTCTTGCAACACATCTACTATTTCCGACACAGACATACCAAAGAATATGCACACAAACTGGTAAAGAATGTCTCTCTATGCAATTTTTAAAGTCAAACCGCAGCGTAGTGGAATAAGATGCTGTTATCCGAAGTTTCGGTTGCCGTGGGCGACATTTTTCAAGAATTTCTACAATCAGTTGAATACGAGTCAAATGCATCTTCATTTGGGTCCATTATCATGTCTTCTGATTGGTGTGTTCCTGTGATCAGTCAGATTCGACCACTTTGTGTGGGTGTGTTAGCCCTTTGCGCGTGTACGCGTGATTGTGTGTACATTTTGATTAGGATGCGCCTCTGTTTGCGGTTGTGCTGGCTGTCATTTTTGAGATCCCAACATGGACATCTGGCTACTTTGCCTACTAAAGTACCAAGGGAGCCATCACTAAGTTTGATGCAGTTCGGCTGCTTGTTGACCTCTAGGGCCTCCGCGCAAGCCCGTTCCAGGTGTGAGTTGAATCCTTAGAGCAGTATACGTGTAAGTTCGAAGTTGATATGATGGCTTCACCAAATTGCTTGGAGTTCAATGGCTGAGTCGCGCTCAGGTTTTCTTTAAACTCCTTTGGGTTTCTTGGAGGAAAACGCGCATGTGGAAATCACGACGCACAAACGACAGGCCCTGAAGATCAACACACACAGCCGAAGTGCGCCAGCATCCCATCATCAGAATCTGATTTGCCGGTCAACAGTGATCATATCGGTGGACGTTTGTGCCTGAAACGATGCCGAATACGGTTTGCGCCGAGCTGAATATGGCCGATATTAACCACACACTGTAAGGTGGCTAACATTTAAGTTAGATCAAAAGCTGTAGCAGATGTAAACGTCACATACTTTGGGCCAACACACAATCAGGAATAACTGAATTCTTTAGAGGGAGATGGTTGTAGGCAACTATCTGAAGAAAAGCCTGCATGGACTGCAAGATGTTGCGGAGGAAAGATGCAATGTGATGTAGATCACTCAGTTTACAAACTTCTCAGCAAGCGGAAATGAGTCTATTTAATAGGTCGGGTGTAACTATGGAAGCGGATATAAAGCTCGCCAGGAAGTTCATTTTCAGGCCTTGTTGGAAGAGACAAAAGCCCACTTTGAGTGGGCTGTGAAACAGTAGAAATCAACGAGGAACATGAAATATCACACAGAAGTACACGGCATAACATGGAAACAAGTAAACATTGATATAGGTTCTTCATCCCAAATTCACAAATGTCTTAACGTAAGCAGACTCAGCTGGTTTGGACTTTGTACTAGCCATAACACATCTTGGGCAGTTTCCGTTAGTAAGGCAATGCAAATTTTTATTGAAACGTCTTACATAGTTTCCCATATGAGAGTCAACAATAGGGGGGATCCGAATCTTCGTTTTTTTGCATTTGGGTGGTTAAAACCTTGGGTTTATTTCATAGGAGTAAAAGGTACACCAGAAGAAACATCTCATACCAGTTCATGTGAGAACGTTAAAAAGCAAAGTCCATAGCATGAATTCCGGAAGTACGACCCTACGACTATCCATAACATGGATATAACCGCACGCCGAAGTACACAGATATTATTGGGATGGGATGAAGAACACCAAAGTAGACTAAATTTCAACCTATTGCAGTATGCACGCTACGGAAGCACCAGGGGACAGTGATTCTCGGAAGGCAGGTGTTCACGACAATGTCGGTGGATGGATAACAGAAAGAAAGCTCATGAGCAGAAGCCCAGTAAGCAAGGTTGTACATCACCAATACCAACATTTAAATCAATCAAACTGACAAACACCGTATGCTACACTATTTACACTGGAAACGAGAATGTTGATCAGCAAGCCAACCGACACAAGAGTCTGAGCATTCAACAGAATAAGGCCTGCAGACTGGGTCAATATGTCAATATAAGTATAAAAAAATCCGAAAAGAAGTCAAGGAAAGCTCAATTTACCACAAAAAGTTTTTGTTCAGAGCTGACGCCATGAGGCAAACGATAAAACCAAAGCATCAAATGTACTGACACTTGTATGAGGAGCAGCCGGGAAGAGCTCACAATCATGTAGAGCTATCTTCCAGATGATGTTCAGAATGACGGTAGTATGAGATTAATTAATTTTCAAATGATATTTCGTCCTGTCATTGAAGCCACCCATCCAGTGGCTACACATACCACACCACATATTCACGTGTTGACTAGCTCCTCGAGTGACGGCTTCCTACTCATTTTCTGAACCAATTACAGAATGATGATAGCTTGAGGAGATTCAGTAATTTTCAGGTGAGAGATTTCTTCCTGTAAGTGAATCGAGTCTACTCTGGAAGGTTTAGAAGTACTTTACAGAATGTCTGGAGAAAAAGCGATAGGATGCTTTTACCCGATTGCCTTAGAACTGGCCTAATTGTAGCGTTCCTTTTACTGCCACATACGTAAAGTAGGCTTGACGAAGCATGATATAAAGCCCAAATTGATCTTTTGGGATGACGGACTGAATTTAATCAGACGTAACAAACGACCCCATGATAGTAGAAGCACGCTGATGATCTGAAAACGAATAGCGCTGAGCAAGTTTGAGAATGCAGTAGAATAAGTCAGAAATTGTCTGATAGTAAACGTTTGTTGAAAGAATTCCCCTAGAAACAGAATTAATACAGACATGCACGTGATCTGGTTCAACATCTCATGCAAGAAAGCAAGTTTTAGGTATCTTATTCCCGCTCGCCTGTTTCAATTTGCTTTGCTCATGATGGTTTATCGCCCCTATTTGTAAGCATTCTTGTTCCGTCTTCGAATTCATTTGAGATGAACTGACTAAAAATATTGTTGCGGGATGACCCGGCTAAACTCACGTTTTGTGGTGAAAGTAGAAACAACTGGTGTGAGAAAGAATCTATAACCTGGTGAACACATTCTTTAGGAAATATGTTGTAGAATTTTTTCTACAAATTGCAGATATACTATCTTACATATGTTGAAGGTAAGTTGAGTATACGTTGCCTTGTCGGGGAGGACAATATTAAAGCGATTTCCGCCACGTTTCCTGTTTTTCCGGAAATGATGCAGTAAGGGTCCATCGCATAGGCATCATAGTCGACGTTCCTCCAAGATTCTTGGAGACCTAATTCATGCCTCAGTTGCAGGGGCTTTCCTCGCAGAATTACCTGCAAACATTCATTCCAGGTGAAACGGATCTAGTGTTGACCGACGTAACAATGAGAAAAGGAATCTTCAACACTGCCGCTGTAAATGACATGTAATTCAATCGTCTTGAATGCTTCTTCAATTAGCAATACGTGAAATCACGTTATAATGGAATATCTTCAGACATAACTATGTGAGTAAGACAAAACTTTTTTAGGTGTGAAGCGGCAGAAAAACAACACACAACGGATACCACCTGATCACTTGTGAGTGGGAATTATGTAGAAGTCGTTTTTAAAGGGCACGTGTGTTACACGTCTTCTTTCCGGCTGGCCTGTACTAACGTGCCGAACTTTCGTGGTTTAATCGTCCCACTTTTCAATGTCCAACATTTTTCTGGACAGACTTTCTCCAATCACTGGTTTGTTTCTCAATCGGAAAGCCACTACCTGGGATTTCATGTTTCAGTAGCGACTGTCTTTCGATCGACTGAAGCCATGATTCGGTGAACATCAACGTGAAATGCAAATTGCTTTGTCAGACATCCTACCGAACGATTGGAAGGGTCAGAAACAACAAACTCAGCTGATGAGGCATCCCCGCAAGCATAAAACAATATAACACATTTTATGTATACTCTTGAATACAAAGAACTGAAAAAATGTTCCTACATACCTTCAGGTACTTTTGGCCCCTGAAGAGCAAAAGCTTAGGATTTGTCCATCATTGGTGGCCAACCTCAATGGATGTCAAATGTGGAATATGACACTCGATCATGACGAATTTCTGAATCCATTTTGATGCAAACCTGGCCTGCATTTTCGCACATTTAGTTACAGGGCAGTCGGTTTAATGATCGGAATGGAAACAAACAATACTCCCACACACCATCTGGAAAAGAGTATGTGGAAAAACTCAGAGATTATATCTCCATCTGATGTTGAATTCATGGCTCACTTGCATTCTGTCATTAAATTTAAGTGATAAGATTTATGATTCTGGTAAGGAAGACAATCAGTAGGACTTCCGCTAGACGGCTTATGTTGACCGTGTAAAAATGATGTTCACTTTCTTTGGCGTGGTGTATTTTGCCAATGGATAGATAGTGTTGTTTCAGGAAGCTCACATTCACCGCTTCCCGATGACCTCCCAAAGAAACTGAGGGAACAGCAACTATCGGAAGAAATCTAAACTTTCATGGTTTACAAAAGGTGCGTCGACTGCTGTGTGCCGTTTCCCCGAACCATGTTTGAATAAGCTAAATTCATCAGCTACCCAGTATTTTTACCCACGTATTTTTGTGACACAGTCTGAATAACGTAACAGCGGATCCATCCTTGAAAACTGTCTGAATAAACAGGCGCAAGAATCGTCATCATGAAGTGCACAAATTTCACCGTAAATTTCTCAATATATTCGTGCGCTCATTCAGGATAGACGAGCACTGGTACAAGCCCGGTTCTGCTGGTTGTAAATGAAGACCCAGATATGTAGATCGAACGACAAGGAAACTTGGGGTGTGACCATGTAAGCGCATCTAAAATTGGGCACATAAACATGATGCTGACTGTCCAGGAACTGTGATAACTAAAAAAAATTGTCGGACACTGATCACATTATAGAGACCTTGGAATCTTTTGATATGTCTTTTTCCTCTCGATCAAAGCAGATTTTTCTGGTTGCGGATTATGCTCCATTACACGCATTTACTCCCCGTTATGTACATGCTAATTACCAGTGAATTACTTGGCATCAACTTGGTATTGCTCTGGCTTATTCTCGCGATTCACATGGTTTCGATTTTTGTGAGTAATGATCAATCGATTCGAATCGCTCATCTGCTCTGAACTCCAAGAAAGAAATTTCTCTGCCTGTGAGAATCAATAAACTGTCGACACGCGACATGGACTACTACACCTCTGATACACATTTTTTCATGTGATACGTATACCTAAAGTCGCAAGAGCAACCGATGAGTTGTGATCAAATTGTAAACAGGCATGACATCTTGCAGCGTGATACTTGTCCCCTTCAGACGTCCTGGAGAAGATGCACCAGAAGATGCACACAGATTTATAAGTATGTACTTAAATGTAAGCTACTCATATTTATACGAGTAGATGATATAGATATAGATATAGATATAGCGGATGATATATGAGTAGATGAAGTCTAATCGGGAACGGGACATTTCAGATGTTGTCTCGATGTTCTGATCCCAAAGCGAGCAAACAACTTTTTTAGAAGTTTCATCTTTGATCCATTATCTTCACAGTGGTAGCTGACAAAACGTCTCTGCCCCTCTAAAGCAAGACCAACTCTGCCAAGGTCATCAGAGTTGAGTCGAAAGGTGAGCTGATTTTCAACAGAACAAAAGGGATCACTCAAATAATGTGGTGTAACCAGTAAACGTGTCTTAGGAAGAAATGTGTTCTCCCCCCGTTTTGCTGGAATTTTTCAGGGCAGGACCTGACAACCAATTGGAAGGCATTTTTCAGGGATCCAGACACGCGTTGTCAAAACCAACGTCCACTTTGTTAATCATAGAGCAATACAGAGTCAGCCTGTTTTGATCTACGAACCAACAGAAAGTCTTGTATTTAGCTGCATCTGGTTTTATATTTTAGTCAATTTAATTCAATCACGCAGTAAGGGTAGTGTTCTTAGAGGTTTGCGTTAACACAACCACTGTTTGACCTATATGACCAGCAGTCTTTTATGGTAATCATTTTACTCCACGGTTCTTCCTAGTGCCAGCCATTTCATATTTTGAGAGGCAGAATGGAAGTTTTTACTCAATATACTACTGATATTTTACCCAAAAACATCGTAACCGTAAGTATCAAGTGTCCCACTCATGCCGCTTCTCTGAATGGCCCCACGTAATCAGCCAACGACCTTTATATCAGTAGCATCCTTGAGACCTCCCAATAAGCTTCAAATGTCAGACAGATACGAAGGAAATTCTTTTATATGCAGATAAATTACTGACCCAAATGACCACAACACAGTTACACTGACCTCAATTTTGGATGATCCAACTGTCGTTATTGTGTATTCATGACATTTTTATGTAAATGTGGGCCGGCGACCTGATGTGGAACTTCAGATATCATCGTTCATACCAACTCACTCAAATAACCCAAGCCATCGATCTTTCAATGATGCTGTTCAAGATTGTCCTTGGCCAACTAACTGCACACGGATTTTCTGATACTTGTTGTGGTCAGGACAAACCTTTCCAACAACTTTCGAATTTGAGTGTTTTTTGTTTTTATTTCAAGATATTACCGCATCCCTGGAATTCGGATATGCTTCTGAGACGAGGATAAACACCCGTCGTTCAAGCTAACCTCTTGGTGATTTAAATTATTTAGTTTGGATGAAAACTCGCCTAAAGAACGTTTGCTCCCTTTCACAGCGAGAATGCTATAAAATCCGGAATAATTACATTACACGATAAAACATGGCTCTATTTCTACGCATATTTATGGATAAAGCTTTCCAACTCGAATTGGAAAAGTGCAAAATGAACGCTGTACATGCCGAACTAGGAGGGATCATGTAGAAAAGTATGTGGAGTAAGCTCTTTGAAAACAAGTGGCCTGCCAGATTGTGAGCTGTTCACTCTTTTACATACCCTCAAAATTCACAGATAACAAACATTTATTTATTTATTTATTGCCAAAGGATACAATGGCCATCGAAAGTTACGGAATGTCTTATGAAAAAATGTTAGGATCTTGTCAGTTTCAGGATGGGCAGGGGGTCGGCGTCAGTATTCTGTGTGCATTCAGTGTTGACTATTGTTCTAAAATCAGCGTTGATGCTAATCGCTTAGGATGGGCGACAGGATCTTGAGCCCTTGAGAAAGGTCAACGACATGACCTGTTTCCGTCAAACGATGACGCCACAGTGAAGGACAGCTGCAAGTGAGATGTTCTCTACGAGATGCACGACCTCTCAGTAGTATTTCAAAAGTCCCCCAATATTCAATGATCAATGCTCGGTTCCTTTCTATCTGCTAAAACCACAGGTAATTGCTAGATGACGTGTGTGGTGGAGTGGTCGGGTAATATCTCTAATACAGTTAGAAGGGACTAATCTTATTTGAACAATCGAAAACTTGAGGTTTTGGATATCATTCTAGTTCACGCTTTAGTTTGTGGAAAATGTTATCCACCGGAAAAACCGTATTTTCGCTTTACTTGTGAACATATTTTTGTTCGCAGTAAGAGAACTAGCGTCCAGGATGGGACTAGGTTGCTAATTTCCTCGAAGTCTTTTCAATACTCCGTCCAGAAAATATGGTTATACAATGACACTCAAAAGCGATAGAAAAATGCATAAAAAGCATACAGTTAATTTTTTGAAGGGCTTGTTTTTTGAAGTCCCACTCTTAGGACCAGTTCCCACCTTCTTTCCAGGCATGCGCTACATTTACGCGTTTCTTGCACCAACACTAAAGGTTTTAAGGACGTACTTTCTCAAGAATTGCAACAACATCCCAAATTCCGGATTCATAATTTTGACTTGAGAATACCTGCGTCCGCAGTGGAAAAGGTGGGTTATATGCTTACGGACAGCTGACATGATCCCAGAAATCTATCAAGAAAATGCTTCGGTTCGTTCGTGTAAATTCTCTTTCCTAAGAAACATTCGCTGCGTTTTTATTAATGTATAAAAGAAATTCATAGACGCCGATTCGGATCCTGCATTAGCTGTTCAAATTCGCCTGGGTGTGGTTGCTTCGGATCCTATTTGGCTCGTCAGTAGCTTGTGTCAAGTTTTGGCTGTTTGTTTGCAGTGTCCCGATTGCTTATCTTCATTGCTCACTGAAACAAGTCAAGTTTGCTGATTGGGTGACCTTCAGTTGTACACCGTGAAGTACTGAGGTAATCGGTCTGTGGACGTTCAAACGGATTCGTTTTGTCTTACACCCTGTTGCAGGTTATGCATTGCCTCCTAGCCTTACATCAACCAACCACACTCGTATGCTTGGGCCTGAAAATAAAATTTCACTCAGCTAATCTATGTTCCCGGTGCTGCAGCCCCCAAATCGGTATACACGTTCTATCGACCATAAGTGCCTACGTCAGAATACAGACTTGCGGTGGGAGAACCGTGTTCTTACAACTGACGTATGTCGTATGGTCTTTGTCAAATTGTCTCGTACGCGTTCGATCGAGAGTCGCATATCACCTCAGCAGTCATCCTGGAGACTTAATGTGTTATGCACCTCCAGTGGCCATTTCGGTAGATGGAATTATATGCTCTGTCAGTAGTTCTGTAGATGTACGTAACAGGTAGGCAGAGAATGACTTGGCGAAGAAACGCAGGTCACCTAATAAATGGCCCTAGTCGTGTAAGTTTATGCAGCCTATCACGATAGGGAATAAGGTTCTCACTCGCCGGGGGATCCTCACCGATATGACTGTATCATCGAATCAATGTCGTACTTACATCCAAAGAACCACCACCTCTCAACTTTGTTCTGCTCATCGTTTCAGCCTCGAGACATCATCTCCATTTGTCAATAGCTAGATACTGAGACGATCAGACACCATTCTCAATTACGCTACTGGAAAAAAGAAACATTGATTAGTGAGATGTTTTCCACCAGGGGTCATACGATCAAAGTGCACTCAGCGGACCTTTACTTTGATTTTTGTCAGGCGTGCGAGGTTGGAATTCACATTCATGAACTGTTTCAATATATCATATCGTGTTTTTGTGCTTATCAGCAACTCCACATTTGCTTCGGAAATAAGTAAAAAAAACCTCAAGCGGACTCAGATTATGTTTTCATCCGGAATAACTAGCCCTTTTTTCAGTCCAACTCATTCGCTTTTGGTAGCACGACTTCAAGTGAAACTTTCTGGCTCTGTATAGCACGGGGAATAATATCATATGCAGTTTTATATGGGCAACTCGAATTGAAAACCCTTTGGCATGGTGACATGATGTTCTGGTGTTTACGCTTTATATGTGACTAATGTATTTCAAGCCAGATCATATCCAAAGTCCTAACATATAAACGTGCAGATATCCAAAACTGCTTACATTGAACCGACAGAACTTGTGCGTCATTCCAAACAGACATTGGAGGCTATGGCTTATATCATCTTGGTCCCATCTTGGAATCACGTCATCTCCGATTCCGAAATATTTACCAGCTTTCCCAAATGATTGCGAGGTATGGCATTAGAATCGCAAGACACTGTGTGTGGATAGACATGGGGCCTGTGTAAAAGGATTTCCTTGCGTAAATAATTAACTACACAATTACAAACATCACGTTCCGCTTTTATTTCAAAAATTCTTGTTTCAACTAAGCACAATAATCAAAGCTCTGTTGGCCAGTGTGAACAAAGGACGCGGGGCAGGCTATCGTAATCCAAGGTGATATAACCTGTCTTGCGACTACGTGTGAGTTCCTGTGAAATTGTCTAGGTCGAGATGTTTCACGTGTGAGAAGGGTATGAACACAGATGGAAATGCTTGACTTAGTTGCCTGAGTAGGTGAATTTTGATGCACTCTTGGGCGGGGCTCAGCGCCACGAACTTGCACGAAGGTTCTCAAATGTATTCTGTGCTACTGATTATCGAGGAGTAGTTAATCTTTATCTTGAAATCTAGTGCACCAGAAAACCTCACAGGCTCCACGCACACAAGAGAACATCTAACGAGTAGCTTACCAGTAAACAATAATAAAGTGTTTACCGACAGAATACAAAATAGGGAGGCACGTATGCATTTATCCTGAAGGAAATTTGGAGAAGTTAGGAAAATCACCTTCAACGTAAGTCGATCATTCGACAGATTCCGTCAAACGTTCAGTTGGTTTTCAAAAGACGCGATTGATTTTTCGGACTATTCACATGTTTTGTGTGGCCAGTATGGATTATGTCCTGCGAATACAATCCATTCCTTGGAAAATTCCCCGGAACTTTCACAAAGCTTTATTAGTTACTAGGTTCGTAATTCAAATCTATGGAACTAATCGTTTATTGGAACGTCACAAGATGAATAAATGTTCACCCAAGTAGCAGCGTTTGTTTTTGCCACCCATCATCATCATCATCATGAACAGCGCGATATCAATTTTGGACACTGATGCCTTGCTTTATTATGAGGAAGATGAATGGGTGGACAGGGAATGGACTTTGTTCTTGCTTACTACATTTCTTCAAATGTGACTACACCTCCAGGCAATCTGGATAGAAACTGACAACAAGAACGCCATTGACGTCGATTAGCAGCTATATCTTGCAACGTCACCAACCAGGCCCAATATAAATCACGCGGTCCCCTTCCTTGGAGGGCGAGTAGCACCGGCAGAACCAGAACTTTTCGTAATCCATTTCATAACCCTCTGCGGTGTCTACGGTTGGCCACCACTCTGCTCCCACCACTCTGAATTGGGTACGGAAAACAGAAATCTCTCGGGCAAACGATGGTCCGGCACACGCAATACATGGCCTAACCAACGCAGCTTCTGGTGCTGGACACATTTTTCAATGGAAGTTTACATTGAACAACCGAAATCTCACTTTCTAACTACCTCGTTACGGATTCTCCGAAACCATCCCACACAAGCTATGGTCCTTAGACAACGATTGTCGAACACCTGAAGACGTCTAAGTTCCGCTGATCTAACAGGCCAAACCTTACAAAACAAGCCCGCATTGTGGCTTGATACACTCCTCCCTCGAGCTTCAAGGATATACCGCTTTGACGCAATGGGTGTCTCAAATCAGCAAACGTGACCCGAACCTTACAGATTCGTGCATTGATCTCATCTGTCACACTGCAGTCATAACTAACACAACTTCCAAGATACCTAAAACTCTCCAGTGCCTCTCCCTGGATTGTAAGTTGCGTGCTTAGTCACTGCATGTCCAGGAGCATGACCTTACTCTTTGTGGGTGCAAAGTGCATACCAAAGGACAGGATGAATTTGGTCAGTTCATCCAAAAACACCTGCGCCTTCTCCTCCTCTTCGAAGACGAGAACGATGTCGTCTGCATATTCCAAATCAACAAGTTTTTCGGTAGAGACTACTTGAATAGCGGGGTTTTAAGACCTTCCAGCTTTCGTCTCATGATTTTATCGATCACGAAATGAAATAGGAATGGAGGGAGTGGGCACCCCTGAGGGACACCATTTTATGTACCGAAGCTTTCGGAGAGTTTTACGTATACTCTCACGCGTCCGGAAGTCTGAGAATACAAAGAACTTATTATGCTCACAAACTTCCGGGGCATTCCTAAATGGGGAAGTGTGTTAAGGAGAACAGACCGGTCAATCGAGTCGAGTGCGCCTTGGAAATTGTGCGTCGTTTGCACGTATGGCATTGTTTCAGCACCTGACGGAGTGTAAAGATTTGGTCAATGCAACCTCTAACAGGCCGGAAATCCGCTTGCTGCCCTCGATTCAGTGCTTTAAGAGCCACCATAAGGCAACGATGCACAACTGACGCCAGGAGTCTCGTAACAACCAGGGTTAAGCTTCTCCCCTGTGGCTGCCACACTCAACACGAGCCCGTTTTTGGAAAATGAGCACTACCACCGACTCCCCCCAGTTCTTTGGGACAGGGTCCTTCCAAATGCAGGTAAACACATCGGACAAACGCTGACTGAAGATTCCCCTCCCATCTTTCAACAATGCGGGTGGGAGGTCATAACGACCAGAAGCCTGGTGGCACTTGGGAGAACATATGCAGTCATGAACCTCCGAGGCCGTAGGGGGCTCCAAGTTAACCGTCCAGGGTTCTACGTCACCTGTGGGCTCCAGATGAGTGCCAGCTGGTGACCATGACAATTGTTGTCCGAAGCATTCGGCCCACCGTTCGAGGCGTTCTTCTTTACTCGAGATGGTCACTCCATTCCGATCCTTAATGGTTTCGCTCACAGTTGGTTCCCGGTATCGAGGTGATTTCGTTGCTGGCACGCCGTTGGAGGGCACAATGTGGGCAGATGACATGGGCTATTTCGGAAGCTCGTAGTGCATAAAAACAGCATGGGGTCAGCACACAGCCGAAGCAATTATCCGTATGTGCCGAGTCCAATCCATGTCGACCTCCTAATTGAGTCTCAGATGCGCTAAGTCTGCCCACCTGTGCATTCAGTTTTCCGACAATCACAACGACATCTGAGATTTTAGCTCGCCCCACAATGGAATTCAGTGCTTGATAAAACTTGACCTTGATGGTTTCAGGGCTACAGTCGTTTTGGGCGTAAGCAGACACGACAAACTGACAACAATCAACATCCGCTTGTGCAGAGGCGACTATCAACGATAGAGGTGAGTAGCCGGAAGTGACTGGAGAGTGATGGGGCGGTTATGACAACCATCTTGAACTCTTGTTTGTGGTGCACAGAACACCGAGTCAAGTGTGAGAGCAAGAGCAGCTTGTTGACCTGTTTGCTTCAGAGTGCGGACACTGAAGGTGGCTAGGTAGACTAGGCGTCGAGGCTTGAAGATTGATTTCGAGATGCTTGAAAATGTCGGCGCCGGATAGCGCGCAGATTTTGTTTGCAAAAACGTTGCAGGACGAACGGAGTTATCAGTCCTAAGTGCTGGGCCTGCAAGGGGATAGTTACTAATGGGGTGGGAAGAAGGGGAAGAAAAAGTATGTGAAAGAGAAAGAAGGGGGCGTCACCAGTAGCGTGTTTTCGCTTACCCGATCTGCTGTATGCAGCAAGTAAAGCGACTAGGATGACTGCACCAATCGATCGCCGATGTGGCATGGGTTTATTTGTGTATGTGCAATTCATGGTTGTACGTGGGCTGAGATACTGCCAAGGCACCTAGACAGGAGGACGATTAGGGTCCTCAACCAAAGCCTTTGTCTCAAAAGCCTGACCGCAAGTCAGCGGTGTCTGGCGGGAAATGCATAAACTGTGAGGCCAAAAACAGATCATTCGAAGGCCGAATCGATATCTTGCTGATGTGTACTGTTAGGGGTAAATAATCTGCCTCCACATCCGTGGAATCGTGTACCCGTGCTGGACAATGAGAAGACACTGAGGGTGCGTGGTTAAATTCAGTCGAATTGCCAGAATAACGCAATTAGCGTATCAGCTGTGTACTGTGAATTAGATAGGCGCCCTACCTTTTAACGTTTGCAAGGGTCTCGCTAACTCTCAGTGTAATAATATGATAGCTCTATGACCAATTACGCTTGTAGAACAATGCGTAAAACAATTGAACGGGTTGTCTACTTAAGTATGCCTCCTTGAAGCGAGACAAAGTAGCAAGTATGCAGAGTGTGTCGGGGAACTATTTTTTGCAAGCGAGACGATCGCTTAGACAATTTCTGCTACCAGTTATCCGTGCATCCTGTCGGAGGAAGCTGGCTCTAAAACCATCGGTCGACTAACTGAGTGTGTCGCATGTGATCATATAACATCATTTCATTTGATGGAGTATGTCTCCGTCCTCTTTCGCCTGTAATTTGTGAGATCAGTTTTTGGCTTCAAAATGTGCTTGTCACCATTTAATCTAGTGACCACGTGCTTTCTTGTCTTTTTCTGCCCAAGCTAGCTCAGTTGATGTCAGACCCTTGAGTACTATTCAACTGCATTGGGGTAATGCAAATCAACCGGTGTGATTGTACTACCACATCTTGGTTTTTCGTCCTACTGGCTTCCCTAAGCTCATGCGAATATCCTATAAATAGCATTTTAAGAAGGACGAAAACTGTTCCTCACACCAATAGCTTTTCTAACATGATGAGAATCAGCCAGCAGTCAGACGGGCTGTCCTGCTTATGAAATGCTTGTTCCTGCACTTGGAGTGACTAGTTCAGTTACTAGTTCAGAGACTATTTCTGATCTGACGAAGCACAATAATCACAAATTAATAGGAGAACCAGCTCCGAACGTAACTGGACTACGCAACTGCCAATGGAATAACCGTTTTCGTTGGGACAGAAATGGTTGGTTGTCCTTCAGTTGACCTTGACAACATGAGTTCTACTTTTTTGGCCCGCCTAGAAACTTCCACGTGAGCTTTATAGACAACTCGTTTTCGGCTGCACATGACAAGCCTGTACGTGTCGGTTTTTCAATGGATCAGCTGATTCGCACTTCATTGGCTTTCTGGTTTGACTAAGAGCATCCGGCTTTCAGGCAGTTATCCGTACTCGGGTTCACGGTATTAAAAATACTGTGGTCCACAACACAGCTGCACGACAAAGGTAGTGTATTATCCGAATAAAAGCGAACACTTTTTCCATAACTTGTGGGCATACACTAAGTCCTCCGGGTAGAGCTAAGGTTTTGATCGTAACTAAGACATACCGACCAAATTATTCCACATATTATGCATTCGGGTTTCCTCTAAAGCTTCATATATTCAACAAATAATGCCACCTTGATGGATGAAATTACACCCCACCACTCAAGATTCTCGCTGAATGACTTCACGGCTTGTGCACATATACTATTTAACTTGTTAAACTTGCAAGCTTATCGTCTGCGGAAAAAAGCAGTTGTCTCCTGCAGTATGTATTGGTACATCTTGCCAAATTTTCTTGCCAAAGGATGCAATGGATAATGAACAATCAATATCGCCCAAGTCTGAGTGACCCGACATCCTATACCAATTCGGGCCCTTACAGACGTATTACAAAGTATGATTTATGCCTACAGTCCTTTGCCTAACAGTTATACAAATATACTAATCGCCAATTCGGTATGTCCACGTCAGTCTGTTGCTGCCGCGCTTGACTGGATCAAACAGGTTTCTAAGCTCACTACTTATGAAGCCAAGATTTCATTGGATCCGAAACACCAGTGAGCCAGGCTCTCTTGTTTATTGTCGAACATTTCCGGGTTTCACTTAATGCCACTGGACGGTGACCCTTAATTGTTCCGGTATTCATTTTCATGAAACTCTGTACTCTGGTATACTGCTTATGCTATCTTTCCGCCGCATTCCCCCTTGCTTTAAAATTGATAATTGACCTAAAATCGGGTCTTTGCAATACGTTTCTAAGTTCACTGAGATTTTCAGCAGTCTCCTCGTTGGTTTTGCGGTAATTAAACAATTTGGCTTCTGTCAAAACTGTGTTCAGAGGATCTTACAAGATGATCAGCACTTTGGGTACGGTACGTCTGCTCTACGAGAACAAAGTACATCTCATCATCACTGATGTTTCGCGGCAGTACAACCATGATCTACTTGAAGGCCTCATTGTGAACAGAAGACTAAAAGCGGATGAGGAAAGGACTTAGTGCTAGCCTACCAGACTCACTCCAAGGAGTCTAAATCTTCAGAAACTCAGACACTTTGGATGGAGACGGACAATAAGAATGTCACTAACATCAATTAGTAGCCATTATTTGCATCGTCCCCAACAAGAAGCAGGGAGGACCATGTGGGCCCCGTACTGGATGGTGGTTCGCGCCGACAGCGCTCAGACTTTTCGTGACCTATTTTATACCCTTTTGGCAGGTAAAAGTTTGGCTATCTGTTTGCCTTCACCACTAAATTGGGGACGGAGAACAGGAATTTTTTCGGCAAACGGTGATTGGGCATATGCCTAGCCACCCAAGCGTCTGGTGTTGGACTCATTTTTCGACTGAAGTCTCTGTTACACAACCAAATTCTTGCTTCCTAATTGTCTCGGTGAGGATTCGCCGGCGCCAGCCTACACAAGCAATAGTTCTGAGAGAAGATTACCAAATACATGGTGACTGTTTACTTCCGCTTCTCGCAACGGTATCACTAAGTACCATGTACCTCTAGTCTCCTAGGTAATCCATTATTTAATCAACCCCAATCCAACCAAACTCTCTAATGTAATATAATTTATGTTTTCGTCTTACGCCTATCTACCAGTTGTCCATTGATGTACCTACTACGAGCTTTTGTAATGAAGAATTACCCCACTAGGCACAGAAATGTCTTCCAGACTTGGTTGAAGTGCTACCTGAAGTGGTAATTACACACACAGGTCTACACGCATTCAATAAAGTTTCATACGGAACGTATGAACGTTTTTAGTGACCTTGATGGACGGATCCACTGTGAACAGCATCTCGTCGAAGGTAAGACGGAAATCGATTCGGTAAAAATTTACTAGCTTCCATCTGTTTTTTTCGGGCTAGCGTTTGGGAGAAATGAGACACAATTTTAGGAAATTTCTCCCGACCAGGTAGTCATATAGCCTCAACCCCAGCTAATATATTTCGTACAATGATGTAGTAACAGATACCAGATATGGTTGTCTTGGTTCCGTTGTACAGGTACGTCTTGGTGACATTTCGCTATTCATTGAGTCCAGTCATTTAAGTCACACTTACCAAAGTAGGATTTTGACGTGCGTACATAATTTAAGAGTCGCTCCTGAGGTGCGAGGGAGCGGTGCTCCCCCAGATTCAGACGTTCTACTCACCAAACATTCATATATAATCTTAAGGCTAGTCCAAATGGAGTGGAGAATACATGAAAGCTTCTAGCTTCTCCCAAGCTGTTGTTGCCTCAAATGAGTCTCGTTTTACAGAGATAGGAATGTTATCACCACAGATGCATGCTGGACGGTGAGTAAACGAACAGCAGAACTTCAGTCAAAACCGTGCATCTGAAAACTTAATTAAGGTCCACATACGCGTGTGACCAGCAAAACTGAACAAGAAATAATATTTCCAAGACTCTCTTTGTTGCACAACTGCCCGACTGAGAGCTTTTTGGCGCAAATTCCACGCAACTGAGGAATCCGATGACTGCATTGATCGATTCAACACATAAATCAGAGGACCAATGTGCTACATAAATTCACCAGCTGTAGTGGCAACTATATAAACAGAATGGCATGTTGTCCACGTCAGCGAATGAGTGAGCACGTTCCTAAGTCGATAGAAAACAAATTCTGAAAACCAAACCACAATGCAGATAGGCAACACCACCATCGTCTGTATCACTCTGCAGCCTCATTATTCAGCCAGACCACAAACCAAACTGCAGAAATCAGTTAGACTGAGCACTGCCGGCCAAGCATCAACTAGCTGAGAGCTCCCATGCGTTGAAAAGGAAAGTCACAAACTCAAACTGTCGTTAAACTCTTTACTGATCTGCCGTTTTACTTTTTCAAAATTCACGTTATCTCCGACTGCACCAGTTAAACATACTTTCTAATGACTAAGATCTCTAGTGCTCGTCTGAGGAGGCACAGTGAACTGTCGTACAAACTGTGATGATGTCTACAACTAACAAGGGTACTTCGGAAAATTGGTACTTCACACATGAGTGCCAGACTTGAAGGTGGCGCTACTTAGAAAGCTCTTTTTGTGAAAGAGTTTATACTATCTTTTTGCAAAAAAATCGTAGCTGCTGCTATCAACTACCACGATATTCGTAAGGACAGTCACGTGTACTACGTCACAAGAACAAGAGATGGTGGGTGTTGACCACTGAAATTAGACAGTTTCAGCAGAGTGCAATCACACGCGTCTTGCTGAACAAAGCACAATCAATAAACCAAATGAGAGAACATGCGTACACTACCTAGGATAAATATATATATAGAAAAAATCACGCATATTGATTGCCTACTAGTTAGCGTAAAGTGCACTATCGTTGCAATGAGTTACTGAGCACAGCTTCTAGGTGAAAATGAAGTGACGTTGGAGAATGCACCGTCATTAAAATGTGTGCAAACATCTGAGCAAAACAAAACACAGCCAGAGCCTATACAAACATGAGAAACGCTGAAAAACCTAAGGTGGAATCCGGCAAACATGAATCTGCGTCTCTGATTACACAGGATTACAAGACAACAGAACAGAGTGAGTGAAGTCTCAAGAGGAGTGACACACTTCTAGGTGAACAGCGATCAGTAAAATGAAGTCCTTCACAATCGGTGGACTTTTTGGCGTCTAATTTTTTTTGATATTATCCTTTATTCAAAAAGATAAAACATATGGGTATCATAATCTGAACTTGACCCCTGATTTTTCAGCACACCCTGAAAAGTCTTCCAAAACGTTTGCACATGTTAATGTAACTTACTCAAAAATCTGATAATATTTCAATCTTTCTATAGATGTGACTCGTTATCATCTAGAGGCGTCAGTTTCAACAGAATTTCCAAACATAATAAAATGTTCTGTGACATTTTCTTAATTTCAAGTACATAATTCCTGTTTTACGGCTTCTTGGTGGCTTATTCGTTGACGAACTCAGAGTTTGTAAGAGAACCGGCGCAACTGGATAGTACCTGGGTCACATAGTCAGATTTGTTACCAGGGTACCTACAGTATTATTTCCGTGTGCGCGGAAGACCGTTCGACAGATATCTCACGGAGTGGGCGCAAAAAAAATTAAATAACGTGTGTGAGATAATTCAGACAAGCCAACCGTTAATCTCTCAGTAAGGGGTGATTCCCAGACGGCAATCTTTTCCCACATACGTCGAATAGAAGCCCTCATTTAACAAAACGTCGGCGAGTTTGAAATCCGCCACCTCCAGGCTGGTAGTTGAACACTTGGTCGTTGGTCCAGCAGGGGCTATTCAGCAGTGTGGTTAGCTCACCCTTAAAAATGCATTCGGTAATATATGATCAAAAAACCGCTATTGGGAAGGTAAGTTCTTGTTGAACCTTTTGGCTTATGGGCATCATACTCGGGATGATCATTCTCACTTTCATCTTCCCTCTTGTAATAACAACCAAAGTGGTGAAGTTTGGGACGAAACAAGTTTCGAGTGGATGAAGCGATGTTAAACTGACTGCCCTTTTCGGAAATCTCAAAAGTACCGTCAAGCTCACAACTTATTAATGTGTGCAATTTCGGTAATCACGATAAGTAAGCAAGCGATCAACAGTTCACAAACAATATGCTTCTGTGGGATCAGGTCACTTCGGAATAGAATACTGGTTAAAAGGGTGCCATCCGTGCAAAAGGCTGGGTATGGATCCCTTTAAGAATAAGATGAAATGACCGGTGGATCGCAGGCTTCAAGTTATTACTCTAAGTATGCCTCTTATGGAACACTAAATTTAGGGTTTTAGACAGAAAATAACTACGGGCACGGTTGCTGAAGGTCAATGTTTACAGAACGTATTAGTGCTGCCCTGCACTTTACACTTAAGCTTGGGGATAAGCAGCTGCACTGAACTAATTCAGGCAGGTTAAATCTAACATTGTGTTTTTTCTTGGAGCGGTACGTTTCCTGATGCCGTGAACGGGAAATTGGGTAAACAAGTGATGGGAAGTCTAATCTGGATTATCGAAATGAGTCGATATACTACTGACATAAAGCTCGAAGTATGCTGTACGCTTTTAAAATATGAAAGTTTGGAGATTCTGACTGGCCTTCATATACAAAAAAACAGATGTGATCCGATATCTTAGTATGATGGTACGCCGATATATTTAGTTCATGATACAAACTAATGTCCTTTTGTCAGCAGACTTTTAGCTTCTTGAACATAATCATATCTGTGTAGTAATCGCATAAGAACTCCTTCTATAGGAGATCAGGAAACGGGTATTTGGTGAAACCTACGGCACCTCCAGGACTGTAAGTCGGGGTGGACTAAAATATGACATAGGAGAAGGGAATTAGGAACGCTACTGAACGTTTGAGCGCGATAGATGTCAGTTGCATTTTATTACAGGGCCCGATTGTCCCTCCTTGTTTGTGGCTACAGACAGCGGCGGCTATCCGGTATTAGTCATTTTCACTCTTAAGGTTGTCTCAATGATTCTTGAAGTTATAGGTACCTCGGATTTTTGTGGTAGGCTGACCCTTGACACGTCACTCTCCATTTGTTTATTCTTTCAACTATAAGATTTATTCAAATAAATTGGCATGGTTGTACGGCCGTCAAGCAACCTTATGGCTTCCTTGAATTTGCTGTCAGTGGCGCTGTAGATTTGTCATATTTTTGGGGTTTTTGAACTTCTACTGGTTTCGTTTAAGTTGGAAGAGCATGAGCACAGACATAAAGTGTAAATCCCAGGAACGGATGTGAAAATGTGTACAAGACAGCATTAGAGAAAACGAGGGAAACGTTTCATTCGAAGGTGTCGCATCAATAGTTCCAGTCACACAGGAAGGTTTCCAACTTATGCAAGATGGTTTGGTAGAGGAACACATGTCTTGAAACCAGCGGTTGAAGAAAGCACAAACACTACTGAATGCTCTTCAGAGCACCTTAAGTACGAACACAGTCAGGAATTGCAACTCAGGCACAAGGCGTTTTTAACAGAAGGTCAGGTGTGAAAGTTCATAGCAAGAATGAACACTCAACGTCATGTACCACGCGAGAAAAGTGTCGTAATTGCGTATAGAGCCCAAAATGTTGAGCTTCTAGTGACTTTAGAAAATCCCAGCCCAACAACAATCTCGGCGCTGACGCTGGAATACTTGAACTGCTGTCTTGAATTATATCACCACATTCCCCAGCCAGAAATCTGTGATCAGCGACCAACTAACGAGGCCTTATTAGTTTTTCGCTACTAAAAAGACGTTGTTCAATATCCCCTGTATATTGCGTTGTGGGCAAAGTCAGAGTAGGTAACAGGTTTTCATGATTATAGAAAAGTTTACCCAAAAACTTTAAACTGATGAACATTTAGGCTAGTTAGAAAACACCGGGTAGATTTACTGATGCCTCGATTGTGGACTCACCGGCCACTTAACAATACAAACCGACAGTAAACACAGAAGGTCTGATTTGTTAATTTTATTCGCGATACCGGCAATTTATAGGGTGAACTGTACGCAATCGGAATTGGGCAACGAGAACGTGCTGTAACCGATTGGTTTGGAAGATTTGGAATTATAACATCACGGGGTTGAACTCCGTGTCATACTTAATCCACAAGATGTAAATTAGAGTTAACTGTCTCCCTCGAGTTGTAAGGAGTATCTGAAAATGTAGAAAATGACTATGAAGAAATTTCATCGTCTTTACGTTCAATAAAGCACGGAAAGTTCTTTCCTGTCGCTCATGAACATAGAAAGCGGCTGCTAAACTCCATCTTTGTGCGAAAATGAATAAAATCCAGTAGGCCATCTACAATTTTTGGCGAGATATGCGTAGGTATGCTCAACAGTGTCTGCAAACTCGGCTGTAAATTTGAGCGGACGACGCGGTAAAGAAAAACCTACCAAACGAAAGATTGAGCCTAGCCTGTTGTTCGAATTACTGTGCACGTCACTTCCAGTTGAATTGCCCTTAGCATTTCCTACAGCAGGCGAAAGCACCGGAATTGTTAGCGCAAAGTGGCCGGTATCCTTACATCTTGGGGCTAGGTACCTTAGTGGTTAGAGCGCGAATTTACTGGCTGGAAGGTCCGTGTTTCGAACCTGACCTCTGCCTTCCGATTTCCCCGTCTAGGCTTGGCCAAACTGGCAGTGTCCAAGTCATCGTGCTTCCTTCTGGTTGCATGCCAGTTGGGCACCGAAAGGGTACTACAGCTGAACAAACCGTACGTCTTCCTGGATCCAGTCTTCAGACACTAAAAATGCGAAGGGCGCATGATAGCAACATTCCATCAAAGTAGGCTGAAGGAGTTTTGGCATGCTGACAACATTTTCGCAGGCAGTAGTGAAATTTACATAAAAACAAAGTCAGGCGTAGACTCGGAGTATAAGTCCTCCACACTTAGGCAAGTTCTCTGAAAAAATGCCTTTTGGCATAGGAACAAATAGAGGGAGTTAAGTTAAGGCATAAGTGTGGCTCTCAAAAACGATTGTTCTGTTGCCTTTTGTATGAGTTGCCAATGATCACGAACCAGATCTTGACACACAGCGACGTAAAAAATTAAATTTCACATGATTTTGCCGTCATTACAGGGCTTCATATAATTTTTCGGGATGTTTCGGCTAGTCGATTCGAAACAGATATCTCATCCCATAACCAGGAAATATATCGATTAACATTGGTTATCGAGCAGTTCACTCAGCCAGAAACGAACACCAAGAAGTTAACACGCTGGTTAAGTTGCAAAATAAATCATACATCATTGGACAAGTTTAGCTTACGTCGCAAACTGGTGCCCAAGACGGGTTATCTGCTTTC
>SJOL01004514.1:141894-182342 GCA_004794785.1 Opisthorchis felineus | reverse complement strand
TATATATATATAATCTTACAGCTACTTCAGAAAGGAAATAAGCTGCGTTTCCGTGCTCTCCGTTTCCGTCCGCTCTCGAGAAGGTTCTCGAGAACCGAAACCTTCGTTCCCATGACCAGCAGAAAATATGTCGAGACGGTCTCTTTATCCCGTGGCTGCTCTTAACACTCATTGTCTCCCATGAGGTGTATCACACAAAATCAAATAGGACCATCGGGCCACCAGTTGTGATATACCTGAAAATTTGTTAAACCTTCATTCATTGTCGTGGCCATAGGGGTGACGTACCGTAGTACACAAACGTACCAGAAAAACGAAAAACCTGAAGTGCGTCTTGAGACCTCCGTCTTAAGGTGTAGGGATGGCTCACGAATGACTCATCCACACACGTAAGCTGTTGCGTGGTTTGTAGTAGTACGGTTTTTTTTTAACCCGACGCGTCTGGCCTTGACCTTGCAGGAGTACAGGTGGGTACAATGCATCACGAATAGATGACTTGATTAGATTTAGATGGAGCAGAACCACAGCAAATATGCTTTACTAACATTAGGAATGTTGAAAGGCCTATTCAGGTGTATAAGCTTGTTGAAAACAAGGAATGGATTAGAGGTCTAAAAGTTAAGAAACCATGACTGAATCATTCTAGTCGAGTGTGTTGTTCTAGCACAAATCAATATGCAAAATTGTTAGTGAGAATGTTGGTGGCTCAGACAGAATCTATGGCTGCTGTTTTATTCGCTGAGTTAAGTATCCTGCTGCAACCGATGTGACGTCATCGGTGTGCCGTGATGTGTAGCGGTGCGTCAACGATTGTGCGTCAATTCATAATGTGCGTGTGTAAGTGTGCTTCTGATGATGACCGACCTTCTATTGGGATCGTTTGTTTGTTCTGGTGGTTCCATTGGCAGGTGTGTGTGTGTGTGTGTTCAGTGCCGCGGGTACGCAACCTGACCTGATCTTATTGAAGTAGAACATCCAAGGAAACAGCAAATCCACCGCTATTTTCCAGTATACAACAACTCACTGATCATGATACCTTGAATTACCTAATTCAACGAACTGGCCGACGACAGTAAATCAATAAATCCTAATCATTCGGTTTTCCTTTCAGATGATATTTCTTGTAATGGGACCGTGCTTAGCGAAATTTTCAAGTTTTGGATGATAACAGTTTCTATTAGGAACCAATGAACGTTCTGTGGGGTAGTGTGAACAACCGGGACAACATTCTTCATATCGTCTGATATCTCACAGGTGGGTCGAAATTGCAGAACGCATTCAGAATCTGCTTTACGTTGGCGAATGTACTTCGTCTTTCTGGTGATGAAGATTGGTTTGTTCTTGCGCAAATTCATACGATGCGCACAGATTACATCGGAGACGCAAACTTCTATTTCAAAGTGATAGTGAACCACGGCAAAATCAATCCTCACCCAAAGCTCACACACGTGAAATGTTTTAGCACTCCCAACATCACCGGACTTCTCTAAGCCTTCCAAAGCTAAACGAAAGAATGTTGTTGACAATCGGGCTTACAACGTTTGTCAACGTCTACTAAGGTGTTGTTTGATAGTTTTTTTACCTCGTGGGGGGAATAATAGGTGTGTTATAAAACTAAAAAGAAACTGTGGCCTGCCGGCACCCATCAGTGGCCTTCCTGGCTGAGCCAAAAAAACGCGTGAGGCGCTTCAGGCAAAAGACAAGTATCCGTATGAAATGCACCTACAAGGGTTGCCTCATTTCGAGGGGGGCAAGTATATTGTTGGTATCGATCATCTACTCAGTAAACGAATGCTGTGGATGTTGACGCTAGGAAAAGATTGAAACTAGTGAAAAAAATTCGAGTAGTCTGACGAAGCTCAGTACCTGGCTTTTTTTCTCGATCCTCAAGTAGTATTTTGCTCTAAAATAGAATGTTTTCCGAAGATAACTGGCTTTCAAAAAGAGGAACTGCCTACAAATTGGTCGCATTAGAAGACAAGTCGCGCCTGTCGTATGTCTCCTCTTGAAGAGGTCAATCCAAGCTTAACTGGTTATTTGAACAGATGCCTCATCTGCAACCATAGATTCGAGCATCGTCAGCTAGGAAAAAGGGGAAATTTGTTTCAGTACCATCCATCCTACAGCGCCTAATCACAATTTCATTAAAAGCCATTGATTGGAACTGCATCTTAGACGAATTATAGTGTACTCACCGGTGGCAGAAACTATCCAGCAAACAGAATCACTTTGTAGACCACATAGTAGAACATGCTTCTACACAAAGAATTTTCCACACAATTCCTCACACCTTGAAGAGATAAAAAACCAGGGGATCAACATTTCATGAAAAACAATCATGCACTAGCTCATTGATTCCCATTAGTTTCTGTATTCATACCATATGAAGACTTTTCCGTCTTAAGGAGGCCTTCTGTGACACGTTTGTTTATGGCAGTAGCCTTGTGACGACGTCAAAACCTGGACTAGTGTTGTGTAGACATAACACACTGCTCATTAAGTTGCTGAAAATTATTCGACAGCCCGCTACCGGTTTCGCTCTTCTTCGAACTCTAGTTGGCGCATTCCCAGAATTTTCCCGAACCTTATGTTTTACCTGAACCCAAATTGCACCAGATTAGCGAAATGCACTCATGTGAATGCGAATTTTGGCTTGTACAGGAGACCCAACGAAATCCCGGCTGAATCTCTGGTTTTTGATGACGATGAAGAAGAAAATCAAAAAGTCAACTTGCAATTAACTGAATTCGCTGTCAGGAACAAGCTTAACTACCTTAATGAACCCCAAGGACAACACTAACTGGCCGATAGGCTCACAGGCTGTGAAATACAAGAAGATGCCATAACTTATCTCACTGTGAATCGTTTGGGAATTTCCAAAAGGTGTCCCGGCAAAACGACTAAGGTGGCCGGATGGAAATAACACAGTGGTTCGCAGAAATCTACTGACAGTTGGTCATCAGGTTAGCATAACAGAGCCATACAATTCTCCTCACGACTCATCGACCACAGCATACGACACATTCTTCCGTATCCGGTCGTGTACTTTCCGAATGGCAGCGAAGTCGGTCCGGCGACTTTGATTGCAGCTGGCCGACCCACTATGGACTTGCCGGCGACGACGTTGAAAGGTAGGCTGAGTTGAATCTAACTTGACTTTATGATAATTCCCCCATTCATTTGCTTACTCCGCCTATGTACTTTTGATCTCCAGTTATTTCGCTTATCCGTACCCGCCACTCACCTTGCCACAGAGGCCATCGCGTCTGACATTTGTGGGTTGACATGTTTGTCTGCGTGTGAATGTGCGCAGCTGACCTACTTACCCATGCGTGTTCCTATCCCGTTTGCTGAAACTGCCTTGACTTGTTCTGTGATCGCACGGCCAATGAGAGTCACGAGACTGTCGTCGGAAGGGACGACCGCAACCCACACTACTGAGCCATCATTCCGCTCGCCGTTGTTTGGTGTGCGGACGCTGACAATGCACTGTGCCGGTCAGTGACAGACCTGTGTACTTGTTGACGCTACGAACATGAACAATTGAGGAAACATCACAAACGAGAGATTCAACTGGGTTCCAGGTGAGTCTCTCGCAAAACCAAATTTGTTTGCAAATGAGTGTATTTCGCTAACTGAGGTTTGTTGTACACATTTGCTTACCCTTGTGTAAATAGAACCGTAGAATTTCCAACCCAGTTCTTCCTTGTGATATTCGAGATTGTCGAACCTACGCGTCAATCGAAGTTCTGTATCGGGAACCTCAACATTCTGTCATGTGTTTGGAAATGTCTTGGATGCATAAAGTTCCAGAGATGACAAGACTCGGTTCGACATCATAATGCCAGACTGCAACCCCCAGAAAAATGCCAGAAGACCAACACTTGCCGGCAAACTGTCAGAATCAGATTCCAAGAGTGGCACGGCGCAATCTATGGCTTGTAGACTCTATCGTCTTCATAGTCGGACAAATGTAGAGATATCCAACTGATAGCTTGGTCGGAGACACTAGTGTGGTTGCCAGTTAAGCACATGTATACGGGTTTTTATACTAATCGGTGCTCTTCCTTACTGCTGCACATATGATATGAGTAACCACCAACTGACGCCCAGGTACACTGATCCTACAGTTTTTAGCACCCCATATTTCCCTCCGTTTGATATGCATTTACCTGGAACGCAACACTCCCCTGGATCCTGTACATAACCCGTCAAGCACAAATACCTGCTACAACATTGCTAAAAGGTAAGAATTGCAGCGTCGCTCATAGGCTGTGTGCGACCGATAGATACTGTCTTTTGCCAAAATCAAACAGTCACTTAACCGGAACAAGCGGAAACGGCCAACCAGATAGTTTCCCACCACCTCTTTATAAAAATTACCCGCTGTAAATTTGGAGCAAGAATCTATTAAACCGTTCCATCTCTCTCCGTCAATTCTGAGGTCAATGGTTCGTGGAAAATTTTGCTGCCGGTAGGCCTGCGTTCGCATCAAGAGACGTCCTCCATCATGTTTCGGGCTCATCAAACAAAGTAAAACGGCGATGTGACCAGAAAAAAACTGACTGCAGTTTGTGTGCACTTCTTCATTCAATTTTGTGTGCAATATGAGCAGCAAGGGCTCCGCGATACTACCAAGAACCGCAAAGTCACACAGCAGGATGTGCTGAAATCGAGATCGGTCGATTCAGTGGAATGCTGTACTAGAAACTCAAACATTCTGAACTCGAGCGAGAAATTTTAGCCCGGAAGATTTTTTATTCACACTACCTTGTGGTTTACGGAGTTATTGGTTTTATATTCAATCAGATTACGCCAGGCATCCTTCTGTTTTAAATTCAGTTCGTTCTCTGCACGGGTAGTTGCAAGATAGTCTGCTTCAATAAGTTCACCACCCCCTCGAACTACAGTAGCTTCCTATGGTCATTACTGCAAGTTTAGGGAGGCCCTTGATTTGCGTTTATCTGTCGTTGAGTAAAAAGATGATCGCAGTTTTTCAGTCATAGAAATGATCTTGTGTTGACGGTTTTATCAATCTTGAGTATAATTTGTGCCTATTGTCAACCGAAATTTACTTGACGGTCAATACTGACATTTTTTGAAAAATCCTATAAAATTATAACCTTATTTTGAAGTATTTCCTACTTCCTGCCGATAAATTGCAGTTTTCAAGATTTAGGATAAAATGTTTGACAGAATGACCCCCTAATATGTGATGAGAGAATCGTGTGGTGAGAAACAGCCTCAGAACGATTCAAGTTGAATGATACTCTACCTGAGATGCGTCCCAACTGGGCTCATAATGGTCTGAAGTAACTCTGAGTTACAGAAGCGTTTCCTCTTTTTTAAGCCCAGCCACGAGGTGTTCGCAATGACTTCAGTAACGGATAACACAACCGTGCCTCTTTTGACTGTTTTCCATCCAGTTTTTTTCGTCTCACACAACCTGGCCGACGGTTGTTTACCAAACCACTGCATCACAATGGTCACCAGATTTCATCTTCATCCGTTCGGTACTTAAATCCGATTAAGCGCTAGTCTTACATTCCCATTATCCCTTCAAGTTAGAAGCATTCACCCAAAACACCCTGTTTCTCTGATGACCACTATCAGTCGGTTGACGTTGAAGTCAACCACTTTTTGAGATGTGCCAACCCCACCCTTGTTTCCTAACAAAAACGCGTTTTCTGAAAAGCAGTGTGAAACTCAGTGCCAACTGAAGTCTATCTCGTTTACGTACCAAATTTTTGCTTTCTCTACTCTTTCCCTCTGTTAGCGTACCTCCAGCTGTTGCTAGGCCACAGATTAAAACAAATTAATATTAGCTTGAGTGATTGGGCTTACACTATTAAAGTAGGGATGCTGATTGTGAGGTTGAAGGATGAATGGCGTATTATCTTGCCCTAGTGTTGCTTAATCATACTACCGACTAGCTCTTCATGGCGAAAAGATTGAGTGTCCAAACTAAGAGCCGAATGGTTGCAGGTTTGAACCTCTCCACTGGTGTTTTGTCAGATGTGCACTGTTGATGATTCTCAGTAAGGATGTAGCAGTCATACAGTGCTTCTTGGCTTTTCAACAAAGATCGGCTTCAGTTATAGGGTAAAAATCCCATCAAAAATCCACAAATCTCTTTACAGCCTCAACAATACGTTATAGGACCCCATTCTAACCCCTCGATTTGGATCAAATGTGAGCAAGTAGTTTGCGGCAAATCTATTTTCTCACAAAGAGACTCGGTGGTCTTGATTTTTAGATTGTCGTTTATGACTATCCTTAGATGTTCGTACACCAATACCACCAAGACAAAACAGTATGTCTACCCCTACCTAGGTACAGGCCACAAATTTCAAAACTGAACCCCATCCTGGAGCATAGCCAGGACAGTATCTGTTGAACTTTGTACCGGCGTCTCCTATACACGTTTGAAGGTAGTGATTTTTGAGTACACATTGTGGACAGAGACCCAGCCATCCAGGCTGGCTAGCACCATGAAAAACAAGACTAATGAGGTGTTGGCTTGACTGCTACCAACAAACCAAATCACGTTGTTTGCGCTCGCAATTTCGTTAGTTGTATAACGACATTATTCATCAGTCAGCAATTCACATGCTGGTGACACGTGTGAATTGGCGTGAATAAAGTCGTCTCTGATGCTGTTGTTAACATGACGCACCGATGCACAGCAGACGTTTAAACCATATAAATCCATATATAATCCACATATAATCCATATAAATCAATGGATCCCTGCAACACGCAATGAAAGTGACAATGAATAGTGTGTGGAATTATGGCGGTGGGACTAGTCTCAGGGTGTTCGCAATACTTGTGTTTGTAACGCGCTTCTCACTAGCGTACTACGTAGGTGAGTTGTGCGAGACCTCACCTTCTATATTTTGCTGTAATTTTGCTTATCTAGATTTATTCTTTTTGATAAACGAAAATATCTGGTTAGGAGTTCCCTTATGAAATATCGCAAAATATTGCCTACCGTGGAAAGCGGAATGCTCGATGTTGTGAATGAAGGCAGATTGTGCAACCTCACCTATGTGAGAATTTACTGGGTTCCATTGCATCTGAATTAAGAATGAAAGCAAGTACCATGGATAATCAATGAAATACAATCGGTCGGCAGTGCAAGGAACACTCAAACAGGACTGACCGAATGTCAAAAATTCATCCAGGATTTTAAGTACAATTATCCTTCAAAGAACCCAAATCGAACTACCTTCAAATCTATTATTAGGCTTATTATTTATCTTGCGCCACGGAATCCAACATATGAAAGTTACACAGTGAAAACACCTGTAGGAGATCATCCTGAACTGAAAATGCTGTGACTTATCATGGTGTTTATATTTGATAAAGTCCCATATAACTGACCAACAGACTACCCACAAATGGTTCATCCATAATATTCCTATCAAAAATTGTAACGGGGCCTCTCCTTGCAAAATAATCATTTTTGTCTGTCTGATAGTAGAGTGAACTCACTCCAGGGAGCTCCATCCGTTATTTTGCCTCAAAAAATAGATATGTTGAAATTAAAGGTTATAGAATCTTGCAGGATGGTTTAGTGAAAGACCGATGATTTTTTATCAATCGCTCCTCATATCAGCTTGTTACATCTACTCTGATCCGCAGCTTAATCGGACTGAAAGTAAATGCCATAGATAATTGATCGGAAAAATAGCTTCCGTTTGTAATCGCACCAGCTTTAGCTTTGTAATATTTCACAATCAGTCGGAGCCATCATTCAGCCCTAAATCTGTTTGTGTACAAAAAATGTACCCTGGAAAACGAGCGGTCACGAGAGTCAGGAGCCCAGAACCTCGTATAAGTATCCAGAATGGTTACTCATAAAAAATGCTGCTTCGTTTGTTAATTTTTGATAGTACAGGTCCAGCATGTTATTTTTCGAACCAAAATTTGGGTACCTCTCCGGGAATCGTAATCTACGCAGAATTTGGCCATATACTGTGCACACTGGGAGTGAAACAAAAACTCACCCAGCACTTCCATCTAGCACGTATATAACACGAATGAATGCATCATTGTCTAGAAACGCTAATCGATAAACAAACATGCTACCTTGAGAAATGGAACTGGAATGGAAATGGATGGCATCAAACAGCGCTAACGCTGAGGAGATTAGCTGGGTGTTGTGTCGTGTGGTGTGATCTGAACTTCAAGATTCATTATATATCTTCCTAACTTAGAGACTATTCTACTCATACAAAAGAGGTTCTGATATTTTCAAATGCACTGTTTTACTGATCATGTGGTCCGGAAATATCATACTATCCCCAAAATACTATTTTGTTTCCACCTTTTGTGTTGAATTTGTGCATGAACTTTCTAGGCGGGAAATCGCTCACCGTAGGACAAGATTGTTCTCTCTTGAAACGTTTGAGCTGCTTCTGCATAGGTAGGATTTCTTGTAAAAATTGGACAGCAAGTGCCTGTTTTGTAATCCCTAGAGGAGTGAGTCTTTTTAGGGTGTCACCCATGGAGAAGGTGATGATGGTGGTTAGGAATAGGTATAAGGAACGAAATCCCCAAATCTCCTTATGATGTCAACAAGCCATAATTATCTCATAAGAAGAAAAAATTCACCCGATGAGAACTCGCCGCTCGTGGAGCCAGTTGAAACGTGACCATGTGATTTGTATACCTCAACTGAAGACGAGCCACGCCAAATACTGTCTGTGTGCGAGCTAATCACACTGCTGATCAGCCGCTCGTGGCCGAAAGGTTAGGTGTTCAAACTTGTAGCTAGTGGGTCGCGGGTTCGAGACCCTCTGGAGTCTGGTTTTGACGCGTACTGTTGATGATACCCAATACGGATGAAACAGCTATACAACACTTCTCGGCTTTTCAACGTAGACGAACTCTTCATAAAAATTCCCAAATTTCCGCAAAATATCAACAACAACGTTCAGTTCCAAGATCCAGGAGGATTCCCATTCCTGTGGAGTTATTTTGCCCGACACAACAAGACGCATGACTCTACGTTTCGACGTGCACTTGTTAGCATCTACTTCAAATCACCTGTGTTAACAAAGTACTATCAGACTCAAACCCAGATGAGTCTCACCGCCGCACAATCGCCCACATATTATCAAAACTAGTGGCAAACATACACACGAGCCAAATAAAACGTAGATGCAATACCCGAATGCATTTTTAAACCTCGGACAACATTTTATTTGAACATTTTTTCATCACTCTTCTACAACTGTCCATCGGCAACAAAGTAACAGGGCAACCCATGATTTTCGACGTAAGTTTACTGAGGATATACAGAGTGGAACAAGTATACGCCCAATAAACCAATATTGATCACGGAATTGTTCACACGACCAGATGAAGCAATCTGGCGTATTATTGAGATGAAGCAATGTTTGAAGTCACATTGATAACTGGCCTTTGATTAGTCAGGAAGGGCATCTGAAATGAATTACTTCCAGGCCGGTTGCGAAGCTGTAATACATGTATTAGTCCGGATATAATTAGACTGACTTTTCTGTTACTCCAGAGTCAAGTAAGCTGTTGGTTGGGGCACTGATCGACCGCGCACCCATCTGACGGTACATGTTATGAGCCGGGCTGGAATTCAGTTGTCAGATTCAAGTTTTAACAAACATCCTTGGCAGATAAACACGCGAAGATCTGTTATGAACTGCCAGCCACCTGGGCTCTATTGTATTGCAATGAACATCCGTAGCGTAGTAATTAACTGTAATTAACTGATCATACCTGCCGAGATGCTCAAAACGCCATTTCGGTTGTAATGAATAAACAGTTGATATAGGCGCAGTAGGAATTTTCCCCGTCAGCGCCTCAAGACCGGTAGTAGGAAATCGTTAGTAGCCTTTTATTTCAACTTCCTCCATACAGCATGTGAAGTAGTCCGCCATAGACCTTTTACCAGTGTATCGTTTGTTTTCAATTGACAATACTTGTTGCGTCACATCGATTCATGTGAGTGTGCTCATAAACGGTTGAAATATAAGCAGAAACGTCGGACTCCTGCACAAAGTCGACTCTCTTCGGAGAAAATAAATTTGCTGCTCACTGGAGATCGGGAAAAAACCTCATATTCAGTCTCAAAATCGTCGTCGATCAACTCAAAGTTTAATTTTGACCTTGTTGAGAAATGATTGCTATGGCTTTCGGCCAGGTGTACCACAGCTCGGTTGAGAGTTTTGGAAGTTGCATAGCAAAAAAGGAGAACAAGACTTTCGTGTGTTTACGAATATGTACAATTCAGCTACAGGACACAATTTTGAGGAAGGAATAGTCTTGATACCTAGATGAGAAAAACATATTTGAGTATCTAGTCCAACATTGGGCTCTGTCACCATTTATCCCTATTGAAAGACTTGCACAACAAACGTGCACACATTAAAAGGACCTGGTAGTATATATATNTATATATATATATATACAAGCCGGAAGGTGTATACCAACTGACTTTGATTTGATTCATTGCTTACCTGTGCACAGCAGATAAATTCCAGGCTATTTGTCGCTACTTCATAATCTACATTGTTGAACAGACCTAATTTCTTTGAGCGGACTGCGCACCAGGATTAGCTCTGCGGTGCAGAAAAGTCGCATTTCTCTTGCCTTTGAAGAATGTTATAATTCGGACTTTCTTGATCCATTGTGAGACAGGTTCTGTCTCCAAGATTGTGTACTCAGTCTGGAAACCTTCGTTTCCCAGCACTAGTCCATCCACTCAGTAGAGTAGGAAAAGCATCCCGAACTCTTCAGTAACTCTTCGGTTTTTTATCCCAGTTATCGCTCTTACGATTTCAGCCGGTAGAAAATGGACCTCCTTACAGGGACTTAGGGACACTGTGCGAGGTAGTCTTAATCTTGGTAAGGTGTGTTCTCGAAGTGATCTTGCAAAGTGTGCCTCCCATTGCTATTTCTTTCAACCTATAAGGTGTCTATGAATTAGACAAGGTTTGAGCGACAGCCTTCGGAGTAAATCCGATGTTGACTGCGATAGATTAAGCCCGGTTGACAATACATTTCCTTCATTTCGGTGAGGCCGCACTAGGGCAAACCGCGTCTATGTTCACAGTAGTGCACACTTCATGTTGCAATCAGGACAGCACAATGACATTTTCATTAGACTTCCCTTTAAATGCCCTTGCAGGATTATAACACAAACCAAAATATATCTCTGCCAACCCTTTGAATGAAACAAATTCGCGAAGGACGCACTCTCAGCTTAGTATCATGTATTTGTTATTGTAGGCTACATGGTCTCACACTTCGTTAGTTTGCACTAAACTTTTACGTTCACTGGTTCAATTCTGGAAGGTCCGACTTCCATGTCTGTCGTTCACGAACGATATGGGCGTTGAGGCCACCCATGAGGATTGGACGATCACTTTGGTTAAATGGATGTGATGACAGACAACAGTCGGTGAAGATTTCATTTTGTTCACCTGACACCATGCACCCTGAGAAAGTGGTTAAACGTTCTTCTAACAGCCACACCCTGATGGCGATCGATGCAGCCCAATATTCTTTCATCGTTGCCATAGGACTATTTTTCACGTTCCGTTTACGAGAGCAAAACGTGTTAAAAAATGAGAGAAAATTGTGTGACAGATGAGGTTGTCCAGACCAGATGTCCATACTGCGCTGTGTTTTGGAACGAAACTTCACGATCAGGTATACCCCATTTAATGCTACCCTTCCGGCTTTGGAATTCGTCAATCGATACCGGCGTTGGATCATCCTAAAAGCTGGCTTTATGCTACATGAGCTACCGGATTCCATCATAACCTTTTTCTCATATGCATAATTCTCCATTCGGGATTTCTCAAAGCAGACTTTTGAATTTCTATTTTATAATCCGTTTGGGACATACCCATGCGATCGGTAAATTCAGCCGTTCTTTGAGTCTGGTGAACCCAGGATGCACACTTCGACCAGCCGACATACATCTGAGATATCTTGCCTCCCTGTATTAGTAAGCTCAGCGGACGGTCCGGACACGTTCTTCTAAAACCAATTTCACCAGCATCCTGATACCGTTTTACCCGAGAGCAATGCAGGTTCTGTCAGAAATGGTGTGTTGGTCCTGCACCAACCACGCCAATTTTCTGAGATCCTTGGACTCTGCCCACTCGTTGCTGCGCTTCAGCTATGGGGCCAAATCAATAGACAATTGTCACTCGTAGACTTATTCTTGTACAATAACGTCACTAGGACGCTGGCCCGATGTGTGTTCAATTAAGATATCCTTGTTCGCCAATATACACTCTCCATGAGTTTTATCACAGGGCAGCACAGTAGCAATCTGGCATAGTGACTGTTCTGTGCAGTGAATGAAATCTATGGCTGCGAGTCCTTAAAAAGTGCCATGGATGTGATGGAGTCCGTTCCAAAATTTGAGGAGTACCCTGGTCAGCTGTGAGGAACTCTTCCAGACCATGCAAGGCGTGTGAGTCTCCAACTCAGAACTTTTCATTCGCCACTACCAAAATATTTTCGGTTACAACTGCAAACCTTCCGTTGAATATTTCAACATCCGAAAGTTATTAGCACCGTTCAGTCCAACTCATATATTCTGTATGTTTCCACTTGCACCTGTGGTGCACAGTACTAGGGCAAAAGACCAGGCGTTTATCTAGATTGCCATTCAAACATGTTCCAGTAGGGCTACGTAAAAGCATCACTCCAAGTTAAGTAACAATCCAAAAATAACCATTAGGGGAACTAGTAGAATGGCCTCAGTCAGTGGACGATGTTGAAAAACTCATATCCAGCATCTTTTTCATCCACAGCCGAGCCCATTGGGATAAGCGTGCTTCAACCAGAGTCTTGCAAACACGCGCAACTATTTCGAACGCTGTCATTATCTCGGGGCCGACTTAGGGATAGAGGTCATATTGGTCTACCATATTGTCATACTCTCATATTATCTGTCTGTCTGTATTCAATGTTTCCACTTGACTGACCGCATAATTACCTCTCTTTTGACCGAGTACCGCATCGTATACAGTTGTTCATCTTTGTCATTATTCCAACTCAATCTCATCGTTAGTTTAGGTCAACGTAAATGTGCCGAACACGACAGAGCATCCAGAACCAATTTACGTCATGCGATGCGGTTTATATGCTTATCTGATGTAATAAGGGTAGTGCTTCAGCTCGGTTCTCGGTCTGCTAATCCCAAGGTAGCATTTTCGGCAAAACAACCACTAAAAGTGCACAAAGCGTACTAAACGCTCAAAACGAGGTCAAAACACGTACAGCGCGTTGCATTTAAAGTGTATGAGGCGACACCATTTTGAAAATTCCGAAGCCCTCTGGACGCGCCATTGGCAATCTGCCATCGTTTAGTACTGAATCACGATTGGCTGTTGGTTTCACACCTTCGGCCAATCAGAACTCAGCTTGATGCTTGGCCGGTAATCGGCCTTATCTTCTGGCCAATCGCGTGCCGGTTAGGGATCTTCGATGCAGCAGTGCCTAACTTCGAGCAGTACAGTTGTTTCTGTGCAGCATTCCGCCCAACACCTGACATAACAATTTTCGAGTGGACTTTCGAAGAAATTTTGTGTTCTCGATTATTCAGCGCGCAGTCTCAGTTAAAAAAACATGGGCAAACATTTGACCGCAATCACTTTTACTCTCATATCAAGGAACATGTAGTGCGTACTTCTATTGATGGTTGTCAGCCAATTAGTTTCGCACGTCATTTTCTCCTCTCAACTGTTAACTCCATGAGCCAAACTAAGTTTCTGAACTATTATATCCTAGCCAATAGGATGGACCTATTCACAGCAGATGACTGAAACCATTCCACTTCAGTGGTGTATTTAGAACATGAAACCTTGACACATTTTAACATTTCAAAATAGCGCACGTCGCTTATTGACGTCATATTTATTTGACGTCAAAATCTGACAAAATGGAGTTGCTGTAAGCTCATGAACGTTTTGACAGTGCTGTGTACTTTTCAAACAACTGAATATCTTCAGTATTGGGAGGGGGGAACGTAATGAAGGACAGACGACAAATACATGGAGTGTCAAGGGTAGATTTAGTAAGATTGTAGTATTCCGTTATCGAGCTTTTATTTACAATACACCGAACGTTACTTTCTAATGCATGGGGTATTTTGTAGAAGTGCACTGCCGGATCACAAATGGTTCTCCACATACGCACTTCAACTCTGAAACTCATGCTGTAGAGATAACACGCGTGACGCTCTGCTTGACGCTGTCTTGCGGTTACCGTGTGAGTATTTGCAAAAAGTATTGAACCTCGGGGTTTTTCTTCAGTTTCTCCGTCTCACCATTCACTAATATTCTCTGACTATTTCAACAAGCCAAAAAAAGCGTCCATACCACGTTTTGTGCCTGAATGTAATTCACTAGCTGCACAAACTAATCCGTAGATAGGCAATCGGAGGTTGTCAGCCCGAAACTACCAATCAAAGGATCATGTGGCCGGACCGTCCACACCTAAATGATGAGTCCGAAAAAGGATGTGATTTTTGGTATACATCCGCACTTTTTCTGGGTCATCCGGTGAAATCCAAGCTAACGGCCTGACAATTAACAAGGTATCTGTAAATGTCGGTGACGATTCCGAGAAAAAAGAAATATCCTGAAGGCTTGCCAGTAGTCAGTTAGTCAACTGAATAAAACAACAGCTATTTAAAGCTTAGCCTCACACCTACCAGAAAGCTTTATCAAATATAATCTGACAGTATGATTAGTCCGTATGTGTGCTGCTAAATCGCGATTTCTGTATCCGCAATTCACCTTGGAATAAGGGCCATCCCGTCTGACACTGGTGGGCTGGCGAGTGAGCTTTACTGCACCCACTAAACAATTCGCGTTCCTACCCCGCCTTTTTGGCCCCTGATGTCATTGTGGTCGCACCATCAATCAGAATCACCAAAATGGTCTTGGCGGGATCACCGTAACACACATCAGTGAGCCTCAGTTCCGTCCTTCGTTATCTCGTTTGCGGATTGTGACGCTAAGCTGCGTTGGTTAGTGGTAGACTTGCGCGCCTGCTACCGCGACGAAGTGGAAAATTGGACCTTTTTGTGCAGTTTTGCCTAATTGTACGTAAATAATGATGTGAACTTTCAAAACCAGTTGTTCCTTTTGGTACTTGGGAACGACAAACCTACGCGCAACTCAGACTGACTGTTCGAGCACAAAGCGCAATTTTCACATGTTGGATTATTTTACGTGACTACAATTAATCGAGAAAATTCTCAGCAGTATGAAAGTCGATGAACACAACCTGTTTACTTAGTTTACCTAGGTTCCAAATTCTCCGATTGCTTGATGACAGGCACGTCTCATTACAAAGTGCAGTACGAACGTTTTAAGCACAATACCAAAAGTTTTGTTGCCTCTCCAAGTGCAATCAGCAACAATTTATAGACAGAGCGTAGAAATCAGGTCTTTCTCTGCACAGTGTTGACAATAGGCAAACTAGCACCCTGGGATATGCGCATCCCGTCAGTTGGCCTGTAAAAAACACTGCTTTAGACAACTCACTATTCCTGAGTATGTTCCCAACTACCAAATTGTTGCCCAGGCAAAGTGGATTTCAACTTATTCAAGTGTTATTTCAATTTGCGTCCTCAGGACTGACAAAAATTTATGTTGTCTTATTTGCTTTCCATGTGTTCAAACTACCGAGTATTCTGAATACAAAGAACTAAGTCATGTAAAATATAGGTTTATATGAGATGAGACAACCGTTGACTGAACTAAGAGGGTAGACTCGCATTGTTGGGTTTGCGTTGGATGCGGAATCTGTAGATGAATGACGCACCTGGACTTGAAAACGAATAAGCGGATTTCCAAGATTTTGGATCGACCCTTAAAGGAACAGATAAAAAACGCGCCACTCCTAAGTTTGTTGAAAACTCTTCAACAGCCCCAGATCGGTTTCGCCCTTCTTAGGGCTAATCAGATAGATGCAGCCCCAGAATTTTTGTCAACCATCAGCAGCGCGACATTCAGTCGGATTCACAGACAAACTTGAGTGCAAATGGGAGTATTTTTCGAAGTAAAGGGCACGGCTTTCCACTTCGAAAGAAGACAAATTCACGAAACAGCCGAGAAATTAGGACAATTTAACGTTTACATTTGTATCATCAGCAAATAATACATAGCATAAGAAAAATCTCAGAAACATATCATATTTTTATGCTAGTCTGATTGCTCCTGGACTAAAGACTGCCATCTTGGCATGCAGGGGCTTTTGTCTGCAGTTTATAGAAATAAAGTTGGGAAACATGTACCATCAGGTTTCGAATTATTTTGCAAGGGACCCTATCAAATTCACTCATTCATTTTCTCATTTGTTATAACCTTGACGGGGGAAGTTCGAATGAGTTATTTGGGAGTAACAATAGATCCCACGTCATGGTCACTCCAAAAATCACAGGAAAGTTAGGCTAGACTTTTAAGAACAAGTTAACATCTGTCATATCCTGCACAAATGGAACAAAGGTGGAGGAATCTCTTACAACAATCGAAAACATCCTGTGGCATCTTTACCGCACGCTCAGAAATTTGGCAAACTTCCTGTGGGTTCCTGAGTTCCATATCCCTGGAGCACTGTTACAGCAGCCATTGATAGCCATTGACAAAGTGATGTCTGGGTGAATCCTAATCTGACTTTTTTCCACGTTCAGACTCAAACTAAGCAGGTCTGGTTTGCAACTGAGTGTATTTCGCTAGTTTCGTGCAATTTAGGTTCAAGTGGAGCATAAGGTTGACGGAAACTCGGGGACTGCGCCTATCTGATGAGCCCCAAGAAAGGCGAAACCGGTGGTGGGCTATCGGAGAATTTTCAGCAACCTTGTGAATAGTGTCCTTTATGAAAATATACTGCGATGTATGGAACATCGTACCAAGTGAAACATGAGGCGACCTTTGTGCAGCACATGTAGTTGAAGAATGTCATAAAAACGATAGATTCAGTTGCGTCTCGCGTAAAAACCAAATTGATTTTAAATTGAGTGTATTTGTCATTCTGTTCTACTTTTCCAGCCTGTCTGTACGTGAAAATGGTGTATTCATGATTTCTTGCTTGCTTTGTTTTCACAGATAGATATTTTGATGAGTAAGTTATTCAAGTTTGTTAAAGATTGCTTACGTACAAATACTGTCTACGGACATATATTTCCGCTTGGATCGATAACCTGCGGAGTCTTTTATATGTTAGTCCACGATTCGACATGAAATCTGAGAGATATATTAGAGAAATAGCTGTTGCTCTGGTGCATCAAGCGTCAAAGCGGCTAGATTGTCAGTGGGCTGCTGGCCCCAGTGCTACTCAGTTGCAGCCTGCACTTGGATTCTTTTAGAGGCTATTTAGTGGTTGTTTTGCGGTTGGTCAGTCAGATTCGTTGTCACTAATAGCTGATTGGTTGTCTTCCATTTGCAACCGGCCTTCCTGCCGTTTGATTTTTCGTGAAGGCAACTAACTCGATATAACCTGATAGATCGAGTTCCTCGTCGAGTTCCAGAGTGCTGGACCGTTGGAATCAACTTCATAGAACGTGATCCGTTCAGGATTTGTATCTTCTGGGCTTTTTTTGTGGGCGGTACCTCGAATCCTCTGGATCGTTGTCCTAACTTGGTTCCCTCTACGGAGGTTTACTTTTGCTAAGAATTGTTCTATTGAACTTCTCCCGCATGTGTGTTTTGTTGGCAACATTTTTGTTGTTTTCGTGGACAGTTAATCAGCCGTGTTGTTAGATAAATTCGTACCGCTTTTTACCTTGTACTTGTTATCCAGTATAAGCCCTCCGTAAAACCTTTGTTTATACAAGGTGAGATGTATTTAAATTGGAAACAGTAAAAAATTCCAAAAGGCTGGAGGGTGATTTGGAAATATGTGTGGCTACAATCGATGATGTATCCATCAATAGGTTGCAAGGAAAGTTTCTTCGCATCGATAAAATCACCAATCATGGGATGCTCTCACTCAAGGTCAATTCGATATCATCTTAGATTCAATGGCAAAACGGCGTGTGGGAACCATTAAGAGCACCCGTTCTTTCTAACTTCCGACTTTCTCCCAGTCATTTCTGTAGTAAGTATACAATTCTGCTGGTCATCAAAGAGTAAATGACTTCGTTCAGGAGGAACCGTGGAAACTTTTGGGTCATGTTTAATATTAGATTGATTTTTTGGAGAATTTCAGTCGTTTTGAAGGTCAATGCACATATCCCAATGTTAAATCAGCTAGAGTTTTGCTCAAGATGCACAATGGTCACGGATCTTGTGCGCCCAGTTCTTTTGATAAACTACATAATGGTGAGAAGTACGATAGCATTTATTCAACCAGTTCCCTCATCACATTAGGTGCTTTCCTATATCTAGAATGAAGCTTACGGCACACTAATGAACAGCATTTCAGTCAGACGATTAAATGTGAAGTCATCGGACCCATGGAACAATAGCCGACATTTATTGCCGGCCTTACCTAGGCGGAACAAGACTGCCCACCAAACTTAGTTATTCATATAAACTGGGTCTCTCCCTCAGTAGAAGAACGCGAGCGATTGGTTTTCTGACGTCCTCACACTCTAAACAACTTCCCTACTTCATTATGGTTAAAGCAACCCAAGATACATCAAATGACTGAGCTGAAGGAAAGCTTCAAATTTTCACCTGTGAGATTCTTCGAGGAGTGCTCAGAAATTCGTATTAGTTTTGGATGCTTCCGACGGATTACACATTTATCAAAAAGGTTGCGCAAAAGGCTGTGCTTGTCAAACTTCGTAGTGTTTTGTTCATCATCAATAAAGAGGCAGCTCTAACTGCTCCGATGGGGATTTTATTAATGTGCCGCGGCAATCGGTTGTCATACTGGTTGCTTTAAAGAATAAAGTTCTCTCTAGAAACATCAACTCACACTTTTCGAGAGTCTTTCCATGATATTTGTTGAAGCTGCCATCGTCTTGCATTAGGAATGAAGTGTCCAGACGATCGTTCGCCCCATCGGAGCAAGTGATTTCAATTTCGGTGTACATATTTTGCACTTATTTTGGTTTATATTTTGTTCGACAAGGGCGTTTGATGGTAGTATGTTTACCTGTCCAGGTGAGCCTGAGAAACTTAGGTCTAACGGGTGACCAATCTTCATTTTATCTTATATGGAAGTCTGCGAGGTGAAAGAAAACTCTTTCCTATAGTCAACTGTGAATTCCCCATCGGAAGGGTTCTGATGCAGCAACTGTGGCACACGTTGTTCCATCAAAAATGATTCAAAATGACTCCCGATCTATACGCCATCTGCCGACAGGGATCCTTGCTTACATAAAACTGGTCATCTGTAGCATAACATGACGAGAAACTCAACTGAATATCAGTTAGACCTCTCACTTACAGTAATCTCCGACTAAGTTTGCCACATAAAGAACGCCACAGGTTTTATCTAAAAAGATAATCAATATGTCGAAGTAGTTTTTTCGATTCTGTACTACTTATAGGGCAGATAGAGACTCTTCGAATGTCCAATACTCTCTTTGCTATTCGTTAGGCTCATCTGGCATGCGTAGTCCCCGAGTATCCTTCGGTCGATCTCACCCGAGCATCAAGTGCTACATGAGGAGAGATATTTTAGTAACCATATGCCTACTTATATCGCACCCCGTAGGATGACATATCGGGAGCAGAATGATTCCAAAACTAAACGGAACAATACGAAATACAGTCATAAAGACATATGAGATGAGCCAGTGGAAGAACTTTCTGCAGGAAATACACCATAATATGGTGACTGACTCAAAGGAGAGTCCCGCTGGACAGTATCACCATATGGAACTGGACTAATGGATAGATATGAACTTGTTTGCGGTGAACAATAATTTGAGGGGTTCGGCTCAGACGAACGACGTTCCACTGGTAAACAGGCAAGACAGTATTCACTATAACTTGATATGACACTAATCACAATATTAGCATTACCTGGGGTCGAGTTTCATCGGTTGATTTTCTCCGCGGATCACGAAGCATGCAACCTCACAGCACACACGATCTAACCCAGAAATGAGTTTGGCTGACAGTACTTCCAACATTTCGCGGAGGTGTGAATGGCTGACCGTAACAACTGGTCCGTTTCAGTTTTGGGATATGCTGTGTGGTATCATGAAGCAACATCACATCCTGATGATATTTTGTTGTGCTGTTGTCACAAGTTGTGCAAAGTTCACTACTAGAGCACGTCGTTTTGCACACAGTGGAAGGCACAATTGTGCATTTTTTGGGCACTTTTATACCGTATGTAATAGTTGAAGCCGGCTAACATAAAGATAATCTGTTACTCAGTGTTTCCCATTTCATGCGCACGCTATGAACATTTGCTCGTGCATTGGAAAAACACGATTTAGCAGAGATTACGTTGCGATTTTCTTTGAAATCCGATTGCGTATCCATATTCCATTGTAGTATCTTGCACCTTGATATGTTTGTCTTCCAATATAAATTCCCCAAAGAAGCCTAAAAGTAGAACCTGCGTGGCTCAAACAACAATAATATCATCCACCAGATGGACTTTAATTCAGCTTGGGCCCTGTTGTGGTCATTTGAACTACGAACTCATAATCTGTGGAGTTGTGTGGAGAATCCCCTAGTGTATTTGGTACTTATGTCCGGGCTTCGTTGTCCTCTCTGTTACGTCTGGTTAGAGAGTCGGTTTTTGCAGCCATCCTACAGATGATGCCTGACAGTATATATTCGACTAGAGAGCCACAACGAAATTGTTATTGCCCTCACGAATAAGGGGGTAATTTCCCCCAAGCTGAGGCTTGTTTGGAATTACTGCACTCTTCACTGTCTTCGCACCGAAATGGATTCCTCAAACTACGCTCTCTGTCAGATGGAATGTCAATAAATCGCACACATTCTGTCTCACACTCTCTGTCACATCTGAGATAGCCGTGGATAATTCGGACAGCGGTTTTGAAAATGTTCCACACAGTAGACGGATGTTGGGCGTGTGACAGCCCACATCGGTGTTTGGGGAGAATGGTCGTACTTCAGGCATTACATAGGGCTGTTGGGTTCAGTGTTGAGCTGAGTCAGTGCTTCGTTTTTTCGACAGGAATCAAAGTGTTTTCAAACAACTTTCTGGCCTCAGAAAACATACTGTGGGTCATGTAGTTCAGTGTTGGCGGCTGTCACGTACTAGTTAGTTGTTACATTGACTGTAATATAACATGCCTTCAGTAGGTTACGCAATTCATGTAGGGTGACTTCTTGACATTTTTCTGGGGGCGGCCTAGTTTTGGAGAGATTTTGCCCAAGGCACTGAAACTCAAAAAGCTTCTGTATCGTTTCTGTGGAGAATGCCCTTTTAATTAAGTCTCTTTACGGGAACCGTGCACTTTTGTTAGAGTACAAAGGTATGTGTCGAGTTGCCCACTATAAAACTTCAGTATGCATATTTGAATATATCATGGAGTAACGCCAGTGTATTTGGAGATGGTTAACGCTTAGGCTAAATCAGACTGTGATTGATTGTGGCGAACATCTGAGGTGACTACTGATTGGATCGATAAAAACTCTGAACAGCACACTGTCGGTTCCGCCTATGTTGAGTTTTGTCATGTAGGCTGAGTCAGCCACTTAACTGTAAATCAAGTTAATACGGAAGAGGGGTTCAGTGGAAATTCAGCAGGACCTCTCGCTTCTAACAGTCTTAAACAAGCTTTCTCATATTTCATTTGGAACGACATTCAAGATATCAAAGCATGTGCTTATAAGATCAACGAAAAATCTAAACAGTTCACCTTTCAAAGAGCTCTGGATTAAATTCAGCTGATTCTCCAGTGAATGAATGTTTAAGGCAACAGTCAGCGTTAGATTTCATGTCAAAGATATCTTTAAAGGCATTTCATCCACTTAGCTTCGATTTAGAGGAAAACTAACCACAGCTGGCATTCAAAGGAAGAAATCTCCTTGCGGATCATCGTGTTTTGAGGACGATATCACCAAAATCATTTCTTATGAAGAAACCTCTTGGGAAATTTTGTACTAAGGAGTCTGACTGTTTTTGCCGTGCCAAGTACTTTATAATCTAATATACATGACGCATCTAAGACATACACGTGTTGATGCTATGTTGCAATCTGTTTCTATTCAACAACAGTTCTATCGCTCTACTTTGAATTTGGTGTGTTACAGTTACTCTGATCAACGAAGGGCCCTTCAGATAGCGCTACCGGTGGTTTCGTTTGCCATCGCTATTGCTGTCATCATTTTGGTTATATGCTGCGTAAATCAAAGACGTGGTGAGTTTCCATTTCAACGTGGCTTTAGATGCTATCATTGTAACCCGTTACGGATTGCCTTATTGCACTTATAGTTCCACTATTTCATCAAAAATATGCCATCACTACATTACGCACGATTACATTTGAATTCCAGTCTCTACATTAGAGTCCCGGGCTAAATGTTTCAAGCTATAATATGCGAGTTTAGTTCAATACTGGCTTGTACTTAGGTGGCAGTTGATCCCTTCGCCAAGGTTGGCGACTGATTTGCAAATGTTTCGTCGTCGTGCTAGGTGACGCCGTTATTTCGCAGCTGGGTACGCCAGTCCTCCATATCTGCTCACACTTATGTAGATGTTCGAGGATTTTAGGGCACTTAAATTGATTAGTCATTTTGGAATATGCTTTGCATGGACTGGTTTTCCTGAATCAGGTTGTTTCATTGAGTAGCCCCCTTCCGGTAGTTCTGTACCTTCATTCCGATTGGTGTACTTTTCCGGGGCTTTGTTTTCCAGCCAATCTTCCTGCCTCTGATTGGTCGATTAGACGCCTTTCAATTTTAGTAATATCTCTTTTACAGTTTATTTGATCCTTCTGTTGTGTCTATTTCACTGCCCATCACAGCTTGTGTGATATGGAGAAAGTTCACCCTAGCATGGGGCGCAAGTAGGCGCAATCAAGATGTACCTTCTGTGTCATGGAGGAGAACGTCAGTATCGCAGATTGTGAATTTGGAGACCAGAATTTTCGCTGACTCTGACGTTCTGGGCGCCAAAACTGACGCACCCTATACCACTACGAATTGATGATGTAAAAATTTGCCGTAATCAGCAAACGGTTCAATAGGGAAAGGCAGTTGTTCCGACATCAATCTCATGTTTCTGCATTAAATGAAGAGTAACATAATATACTGGAAAGCGATTAAGTGGTTTCCAGTAAACATGATTTCATGATGAAACCGTAGCATTCATTGCATAGAAAAGTCACCAAACCAAGCCTTGCTTGAGTTTTGGAACGTGGAATGCGTGGGTGAGGGAAACTGGGTAACTTACAACCCCATCAGTGAACAAACCAAAAACCTTCCCGGAATGTTATCCACAATGCATGCCCGTAAATTATGGCTTGACCCTCATTCCGAATGGGCTGTTTACCGCAAGGGACTGATTACTTCCAGATATCAATTGGTGTATTGCTAGTGGTTTTAGCCAGACCGCTTCTTGTCGAGAGAGTGACCTTAAAGCACTCAGAACAACAGTTGTTTTCTGAATGCCCACTGAACAAAGCTACAACATAATAATTAGTAAGGGGATCAGGTGCACTCTGTCTCTTCATAAATATGTTTATTTTTATCCTTGAGTTGACCATCACAAGTAAAACCAGTGTATTATGAAGCATACTGACCGAATAGGTTTGGAACTTACTAAATATGGTAAGTGAAAGACTAACGTCAGAGAGTGAAACATACACAGGTTGGGTAGGCCAATGCTGGACCCTACGACTTAATGAAAATCTAACCTCTACAACGTTTTGCCCTGTGGGAGAATGGTCCACACACTGATGAGCATTTTCATATGCCCACCAAACAAATACGTAACGTTCACCAACAATACGACCAGGATGTGAGGACATGCCACCGGCTGATCATTGGCAAGCAGTCAGCTTGGGGCGTTGGTTGGTTAGTCATTTCTCAGCTAAGTAAACCTTTGAACTATCTCGAACAGATACGTTGTCAAGACGCATGCCAATGTAAATATTCTGCTGCTCGATAGTTTGAGAATCCAGCACATCAGTAAATTACAATTGCCCACCCATGAATAGCGATCCATTGCGTATTTCAACCTGGTTCTAATCACTGGGTGCTAGGATTCCAGCGGCGACCGCTTGATGTTAAGAATAGCAGGGTCATTTTTCAACCAAAGCATTATGGTAAAGAGTGTGGCTCAAGGACACCTCCATATTATGTATACTCTGTTTTCTAAATACTCACTTGTAAATACTCCAAGCTCATAGTATGCTGCTTAACTGATCATCCTTCGTCATCGCAAAAAGATAGGAAGAGTTCTGAATACCCACAGACTGTCAGTTTTTTAATGAGTTTCAACAGTTTTAGCTCAACCGTTTAGCAAAATTTAAACTTTTTTGGAAAGTTCCAGATTATATACTATTTTAGAGAGGAAGAGGTGAGGAAGATAACACCATCCACCAATTCGGTGTTGCTATCACGTTTTAAGCTCCGTTGAGTGTGAATTTCTATCACGTAGTCAATTGCAAGCTTCAGTAACCAGGTAAAGACTGCGCGTTATGTGGACTCTGTTTGGAAACTTAAAAGACCTGAACAACTACCTCTAGAGTACAGAAGATAACGACATCTAGATCCAGCACATATGTGAATCAAACTGTTCCGGTAAGGCGTGTCAACATTGTAAGTTGGATACAGCATAAAATGGTGTTTAAGCCATAGAATCATCATTTATTCCGCAAAAGAAGTTGGGTTGATCCCGCTGATGGCCATTTACTTCCATTTAATGTTGAGATGTGTTTATTTTGGTGATGTTTAAACGTCTTGATCGTCTAACTTAGGTACATAGGGCTTATTCGAACTAACTCCCTACCCTTTTCTTTTCTTTCCATTCCTTACTAAGGCTTTCTTCCTTTATGATTGTATGGCAGTTGGGCACCAGTATGCATTACTGGTGCATTACTGTCGATTAAGATGTGACTGTGACCTCATGCCTGGTCTGATGTAAGAATTCCCATAGTTTCGTTAGGTGATACATGACAACAAGATTGGCAAGAAAGATTTTGACCAGGTATCTGGGTGCACTGACCATAGCTTTGCACACACTTCGAAAGCTACACGCACCACCTACCAACAGTCACGGTTTTCCGCACCTTCAAAGGTACCTACAAAACAGTGGATAACTCAGCTCTTCCACACATTTGTAGCTGACAAAATGGCTGCTAATCTGTTCGCCCAACTCAACGGTTAGCTTGACAGTGAGACTTGGAAAGCAGATCAACTACCATGAAACCTCCCAGAGCCACCGCCGTCTAATTCCGTAATATCTTCTCGCCGTTTTACACTTTCGCTCTCGGGATAACGGAGTGTTTATACAAACTTTTTTCGGCAACTGCTGATGGTCGTCAGAAATGTCTCCTTTCATTTGCTCATCCATTTTTATTGACGCTGTCGTTGGGATCGAATTCTGCAAACCGCAAGTTTTGTTACTCTGCTTGGTTGTCTACACAACTCACAAGCGGTCTTGTTTTCCAGCTTGCGTGACTAAACATTTTAACTCCGAACTCGTCATCTATCTTTCTCCATGAGCATGAGTTTGTTGATCAGTTCACATCTCTCGGACACATTAAGTCTCTGCTGCAACGCCAGAGGGATATTGGCCAGATTTCGTCGTCTATAATGTCAAAAACAAATTGGGCTGAAGATAAAGAGTCGTTTATTCAGGACAAAGGTAGGGCGATCTGACTATATGGGTATCAGACTTGGCCCTCCTTACCTGAGGACCCTAGATGATGACTGATGTCTCCAAAGCGCACTGCTATTTGGCTGATTCCTATCTGGAACCTCCCCTCCATGAAGCTGGTTGGAAACCCTACGAGTAGAGATCATTTCTGCTCTGTGTGGTGCACAGCGTTGGACCAGCTAGTTGAAGTTGCCCGTTGAACTTATATGGAATATGGTCTTTCGAGGATGCTTGATAAGTTCATCTGAAATCGGCACTTTGATACGATGTGTATATGTTTAAGCCGACGAAGTTAAAAGCTGCTAGAACTTTATTCCTGATCGTGCTCCCCAAATATCTGAGGATGTCTTCACCAAGTCACTAAATTTTCGAATTCCTACTAAGGCATTCTTTCGTCATCATTGCACGCCAATAAAGGAGCAACGTGTGCTGTCCCTGTATTGCTGTCATCGATGAAGTGTGGACAGGTGTACGAAATGTTGGCGTCGATTGCGATGGTTGAAACCAAACTGAGCAGTGTGAGACCTGTGTAGTTTCCCAACTGAAATCCAGGGAAACCCTAGATTTCACTGTCTATGAATAATAATCAACAGCATGGGGCTAGATAGTCGGGCCCCAGTCTAAGTTTCTTCTTGATGTGTGCGTTGAAACCCCATCAGGATAACGATTCTAAACGTATGGGTATGACACCGTTCCACAAAACTGCTCGGTTAAATTTTGAATCCAAAGTACTTCCAAGGTTTGATCATCAGGTATGGGACAGTTTTCTTCGTAAACACAGACGTTGTTGGCTTATTCTGCCCCTATTCTTTACACTCGTAAAAAGGGCGAAAGCTTCGCTCATTTAGCAACATCACAAACATACTTTGTAGCCTAAGTTCTTCGCATTATCTCCCTTCACGATGGCATTTCCTGCGCTCACTTTTTTCTAGATATTCTTGTATGGTCTTTGGGTGCTTATTTCTCTACATACTGGTTCCTGATGGTTTAATGGATCACGGCTAAACTTGCTATGTAAGAATTGGTGAGCAGGGACGAACAGAAAACATTTTTTACAACCTTTCTTGGCTTAGTTTGTGTGTCTTAATCATGTTCGCATGAGGGCCATAGATCCGAATCGACTAATGACTTATTGAAGCCAATCATCCATACGACAAATGTTGGACTAGTGGCTTCGTAAAAAGCTGATTAGATGAAATTAGAGAATATTCGCCGCTCCTAAAGGAAAATTACGAAATATTTAATTCACTTTAGGCAAAAGCTAGTACAAACAATGTTTTAGAACTATGTGTTCCGTAAACACAGACCACCAACAATGAGCGGTTTGATTGATCTTTATCAGGCTGGGACTCCAAAGGGCTCAACATTTGATAACACCTACAAAGTGGTACATTGAAGTTACCACAACCGACCCTCAGTTGTAGGAATTACAGTATGACGAAACCCTTCCCCTCGGAGGAGTCTCTCTTGGGGCGTTAATGTGTAACCATGTACAACACTCCTTGATATGGAAGAGAAGGCTAGTGGCTCGTTTCATTCAGCAGGTGAGTGAGTTGTTCGCCGAGCTCAGAAATTTTGTTGCCAATATCTCGTCACCAGTCGGAATGACATCATCAGTGTGTTTCTGTGACATGGAGCAAAGCTTTGCGTTGGTGGTTTAAAAATCCACCGCCTCAAAACAACGCACTGATGATGCCATCTTGACTGCTGACGAGATGTTTGCAACGAAACTACATTATCTTACTGTTAAATCCTGGTTCACATAACACAGATAAACTAGTGACCACACTGGGTGCTAAGTGGGTGAAGAGCTGAAGTGTGTGAATCACTGAACTACACAAAAGCAGAGAAATTCTTGGAGTGAATGTGTCATGTAGTTGATCTTCAAACCCTATTGTGTTTCTTAAGGCTGGTTTGGCTTCTCCTTAGTGGGCAAACTTTCCGGTCTACAAACCTCAGTAGAACAATGAGAGGACCTTCGGTTTGTACTCGTGGAGTATTCTGTCTTTAGAAAATCCAACTCTCTTTGGGGAGAGAGCACGTATTTTTGGATTACCGCACATCTTCCGGTTCAAGTATACAGAAATCTAGCCTAGAAGCCTCGATCAGGTTCACTCCTTGTAGCCGTGCCTACCATAAACCTATAGCATGAATTGTGCATCCTTCCCGGGACGGCAAATAGCTACTGGAGGATACTTCAGTCAGACAATATTTGTCGATTGCAGGTGCCCCTTCACAGTGTATCAACCGTAAGGTATACTTCGCTGGACCGGGTTGAATAGGTCCTAATTAGGGTGTGGGAATTGTCTTCTCTGATGCATGCTGGTTGTTGGACCACTGCTCATTATCAGTAAGCCAGCTGGAAATGATGTTTTTTTTCTCTAGTTCTCTATGGTAGGTTCGCATGCGCCTCCATGTTTCACTAAAACTGAGCGACTTCGACGTAATCCAAGTACAGCGAACCTCGCTCATTCTGAGTCTCAAGAAATCACACTGTCTCTATAAAATGGTGTAAATCAAGGATTAGTCAACCACTTATTGAACAGAAATGGACATATTTAGAGCTACCAACATACACATGGGAAGCCTATAGCGTGAAGCGAAAGCAAATGTGAACCGCGTCTACGGTATCATCAATTTCATCAACAACCTGTGGTGATATGGGGTCTGGTAGGTACGATGGGTAATTCAGAATGAAGCTTTTTTAACTCAGGTTGTATTGATGGCCACTGGTTTGTTTCCTGATCTGGGCAATTCGGGTGCACTAAGCTTCATCAACGTTCGAAGGACATTATCTGTGCGTTAAGGCTGGAAGTGTGTGGTTGTTGTGGTTGCGTGGATTGTATAGGGTCCTTTCACCCGGGTTGACCTTGACCGATCATTGTTTGTCTGACTGAGCATTCCTGTTGACTTGTTGGTTGACCTGCCCTGTGACTGGTCCGAGACCAAGTCAGTGTTACCAATGAGTTGACGACCCCTCTCTTGGAGCAGTGCATAGAAAGGACCGATCTTGGTATATCGGTTCAGTGGATCTTTTCCGGAGTACCGAGCACTTAAACGAACATATCTGAACTCACGGCAAGTTTACTACAACCAAAAAGTATCCTAGTTATGCATGAACCAGCCATCACAGTGAGTAAACGGATCTCAAGACTGAAAGATAGGACGAAGGAAGTCACAAGAAACAATGTCGTGTGCCGAATCAACTGCAAGGACTGCAACAATTATTACACCGGAAAGACTGGAAGAAGCTTTTCCACACTCCACTATCAAAATTCACAGTCAGTCGTCTCTTATCTTCATACATGATGACTAAGGAAGACATGCATTTAACCTAGAAAAAGTGTAGAACATAACATGTGGATTGATAAGACCCGATTGGAAATTCCTGTAAGCATGGCAGTCCCTAAGGGATTCAATGAACTAACATATCGAAACTGATCCTGTTTGTGCACCGCTACGAGCGAGGGATCTCCAACTCAATGATATCACTGATCCGCCTCGGCCGCCAGACCAAAGGACCAAAGAAAGGGAATTAGTCTGGAAGCAAACGAACCAGGTTCAAGGCAGGGGCCTGGAGAGGTCATCTCAAGGTAAAACCTAGACGCACCAGTCAGAGGGCAGGTGAACCAACAAGTCAACAAGAATGCTCACTCGGACAAACAATGGTCGATCAAGTAAAAGACTCAGATTGTTGAAATATTTTCTTAAAATACAACTTCAGCAGCACTTCAGAAGCACACGATCATTCTTCGAGCAATAAATAAGTAATACGTACACCTATGAAATTCAATTGAGCTCATGAGCCAAAATGATTCATCCCTCTGTTATTCTCGTAGTTCCGTGCACATGAATTTTGTTTTACAGTTACAAGTCAACAGTACCGAGCAAATCCGGTACCCGATCAAACGCAGCCCTGTCAACCAGATCCTCCCGTTTCCTGTCCGGACGAAGCTCCACCTCCCTATGCTACCGTCCCGACAGTCGAACCTCCGCCGTATCCGATCTATCCTAAAATGCCTGTTCCAGAATGAATTGGGTGAGTGTTTATACTTATGAAATGAGTTGAGTTAGATCCACAAAGGGTTGCTGGTTGAACTTCATTTGCAATAGGCCAACGCCGATAACCAAGGCACCCGCAAAAATCAAAGCTTATACCAAAGCCACGTATCGACCATTCTAAAAAAAAGCTATTCAGAAAGTCATTTGTGTGTGCACTGTTCGAATAAATCTCCGTTGCAAATGACTTTGTGGTCTAATAAGAACCAGATTATTGTAATTCTTACATATTTTATGGTGGAATGCGTAGCAGAACGACATCAGTTAGGATGCACATGGGAACCAGGCTAATCTCGTTATTTCAGTCCTTCCTGAGAGCTTTTTCATCAAGCTCGATCTCATTCTATTTATAGTCCAAGACGTACAAAATGTGACTTAAAATAATCACAGGTGATGAGGGGCGCATTTTAAGGCGCCTTGGGTACCATCTCAGGTCAATACACCGCTATTCACTGGCCAGAGGCCATGTGGTAGAGTTAAAACTTAGCCATCAACCTGACTTCTGATTTAGCATGATTATTTCGATCCTATAGAATATTTTACCCCACCGTCACCTCGCCAAGTCCAGTTTGGCTGACTCGCAGTCGTATTTTTGAGGGTTTCCTTCACACAGTGTTAGAGAATGCAGGCTCATATTTCCATAAGTTTATGAATCGGATGAAAATCTGCTGGACACCTGCCAAAACAACATATAAGGTAAGAAGGTGGTGTATGTTACGAAACCTTTCTCACCTTGTCCTTTTCAGTTAGATGGGTTTCAGATTAAGGTTAGAATTACAACGTAGACGTGAAACCTTTAAGTCGAGACGCTTACCACTTAGGAATTCGTACATGAAGTAAAACGCAGTTACAAACAACTTCGAAGGAACACTGTATCCCGACTTCTGGCGAATGATTCTTTTCATTCATGTATCTAGCTAACGACTGCGTCAGCTTGGAATTCACAGAGGAGTTCCTGATGTAACGGTCTCCGCTTTTTTAAAGCTATCGTAAGCAACAGCACACAAAACACCGTTTCTCCCAACTCTCTTTAGTGGGTTACACTGTTCACCAAAAATGTACAAAGGTCGTTAGCTACCATAAAGCACACGAAAGTTCCCGGAGTTTTTTTACTTGAATCTGGAAGAGATATGATAACAATAATAGTAATAATATTACTAGTTCAGCTGTAGCAACCTTTCGGTGCTTACATGCGATGCCACCCCAAGGAGGTACGCAGGATGAGATAGGTTGCTCACACCTAGAAAAGAACAGTTGAGATGCCGGGTTGGTTTCGATCTACGGACGCTCCGATCGGTAAGCTTGCGCCTCAAACACTCAGCTATCTCGACCCCGAAGAAATGACAACATTTCACTCTTTTTACACACTTTATTGAGAGTATTCTTTCACTGTCACACTGGATGACTTACAGTTTTAGACTAGAACCCAGAGGGCGCAGCGTACTGATTCTTTGCTCCAATCAATTAGCTCAACCTAGCTTGCTGCGCACTTCCTGGACGTGCAACTTGATGAAAATTTAACGTTTGACCACCGAGCGGCATATCACAACATACCATCACAACATACAATACAACGCTAAATGCGTCTAGCCATCAAGTTGTGTTAGTCCATCTTGCTGAAAGAAGCCGGTGGTATCGACTAAGCTGGCCACATGTCTGTCTAGGATGGAAAGCCAATGGATAAGCGTGTCTCGTTTAACAGTTTTTATTGAAAATCATCCAGGAAACTTGGGGTTTTAATGAGGTAAAGTTTGAAATTACAGCTCCAATTAGGGTTCTCACTAACGACCCAAATGGATAGTGGAACTAGGAGAGGCATTTGGTCATCCGACCTCCAGCCCCCTGTTCCATTTGTCGGACAGAACAATCACATCGCTCAAGCCCGAACATTTTCGTCTGTTCTGACGTCTAGCTCGCTACAACGGAATAGTGGTAAAACGTTCGCCTAGCACGCCAAGTTCAAACCCGGGCGTCCCCCAGGAACTGCACTACTGATAAATTCTATTGGAAGCGAAATTCCCTCTTTTTTGTGGACTCAAATATTTCGGGCAGTTCAGACAAGACTGGTGCGAATTTGAATCCTACAAACCTCGTAATCACCTACATGCACGAATTCCCAAATGCCCGTTTTTTTATGCTTTTTTGATGCCGACCGATGGAAACGTATATTGCATGCATATAATACTCACTTACAATGTTGAAATATCGTTTGCGGTAATTCTAATCCCACTGTAAACAGATGGTGTTATCACTTAAAAACGTCTTGTGTGAAATGGATAATCTGACCAAAACAACGTGAAAAATTTTTGGGAGTTGTTTGCTGATATTGGAAATAATTGTCCGCTCCAATTCAAGCAGTTCGGAGCACACTGTGTTCAGTACTGAAAAAAACTGCTTTCACGTCCCCATAGGTTTTTTTCTTTAGGAAAAGTACAAATAGTGGTATGCAGTCCTTGGTTTGTAGGATAGATGTTCATTTCTCACCCGCTTCTCTTTTTGATTCATCCCAGGCTCTCCGACACGTGATTTTTCAGGGCATCAACGTTTTCTACCAACACCTGAGACCCTACGGTTCGCCAAACACTCACCGGAATGACAATTATCAATTACACTATGCTAACTTCCTCCTCATAATTCCAGTAAATATAGTTGTATTTTCTTCCTGGTCTTGTTATGAGCCTTTAGCAACAAAATATTACGTGATATATACGAAAAGTGGAAAAGACCGCTTCCTATTTCTTGGACATGTTGTAGCAGAGTACCCGTGGGAGTGATCTGACACAAAGTTGGAAATTCAACAACTGTCGGTTGGACAGCTGTGTGAACACGTCAGTAAAAGTTAGGAATCTTTGGTCGTTAGGTGTAGCTAATACTCTAAAATATATCTATGCTGACGTACTTTATTTCTATTCATTTCTGAATCTCCATCAAGGGGATTTTCATTTTCTAACCTCACATCTCGTATAAAATAGGGGGAAATTTACGGGGATACAGTTTGTGTGCGCAAACAAGTAGTGTTCTTAGTGCTACAGGATAAGAGGGTCATCCGGATGTGAAGTGGATCAAAAGGATTGAACATAATTTTGCGCAACGTACTACTCATAAGGTTGCTCAAAATTCTTCGACAGCCCACGACCGGTTTCGCCCTTTTTGGGGCTCATCAGGCAGGCGCAGTCCCCGAGTTTTCCTCAACTTTATGTTCTACTTGAACCCAAATTGGACTGTTTTCAAGAAATACACTCATTTGCAAAGCAATTTGGTTTTACGAGAGACTCACCTGGAACCCAGCTGAATCTCTCGTTTGTGATGTTTCATGGATGATGCATGTAAACATCGCAAACGAGAGCTTCAGCTGGGTTCCAGGTGAGTCTCTCGTAAAACCAAATTGATCTGCAAATGACTGTATTTCTTGATTGAACATAATCTTTAAGCGCTACACACAACCTGGGAACTGAAAGAGGGTAAATTAAATTATACGCTTGGCCTGTACGACGTGAACTACGTAGCCGAATTACACTTCATTGATGAGACTGGAAGTATATTGGGGTCTGTTTGTACGTAAGTAATACTGCAAAACGAGATTATTGGCAAGTTACGCGTTGGTAGAAACACCAAATGAAGTAAGATGTTCTCGGAATCTAACCAAATTGTCAGGAATAGGTTACTTGACAAGTAGAAAGCTTTCCCGTGGTTGGTACCGAGCTCAGCTCGTGAAAAGTAGTTGTAATTGCTAGGATTTGAAGGACAGGACAGGCCAATCGTCCCTGAAAAATGTCAAAACATCGCTAAATTGACCGTATGTGCTTTGATCTTTTGACATGGAAGATAAATTCACGACGGCTACTTTTCCTGGAAGATCAAATCCATTCTGAAGCTGCTGGATTTGCAATATGAACATGACCGGTCCAAGGAGGCCAGTGCAAATCAGCAGTCACTTTTTGATGATCACACGCGGTCTGAAAATAGCGGTGATCTCATAAAGGACTGTTTCTGTTTCCTGAATACGGTGTACTCTACTGAATGCACTTCACATATTTTAACAATGCTCGGTGTCATGATAATTTGCCTCAAAGGAGCAGTCTTTGGGCGGTTACCCGAAATTCCTCCTTGCGGACGGTGCTTCACTCTAACTGGAGAGGTAAAAAGCTACTGCGCTCCCCTCTGCAGTCTCCTGAGGGAAACCTCAGTCGTTTCCACATATATTTGCACCTTTCACAGATAAAAAACAGGTTTAACTATGAATGATCATTTTGACAGATTGATGTTTTTTGTCAAAATCTCTGACATTGTGCAAATTCATCAATAACGGATTTCCGCGCGGCTTACTCCAGTTAATGAGGCACCAGGCTTATCCATCTACATCATCATTTTCCAGCCCCAATGGGGATATGTTTTGGGTTAAAGTGCTTTGCACTATGCCAGTTTGCAGTATACGACGTTCGTTTACTCACCCAGCTTAACGATACTATCTTGCCTGATACACTCGCGTGCACTTTTATGCCCTCGCCATCTAAATGTGACCTCATCAACGATTGTCTCAACAGCAGCTGTAAGAATCCCAAAAATCGGACTGTTAAAGCAGGCCGCCAATGGCCAATCACGCAACCTTCATAATGCATCTCCAGGGTTACTGGCGTTCACCTTTTCCACGGTCCACTGTGTGATGCAATAGGCTTAGGCAGAGAAACTAGCTAATCAGTGTTGTAAAGCCACTTTCTCGGTAGCGAAAGCTAAAATTGGTAAATTCGCCTTATTGCATGAGTAGCGATAAAGAACACGTTTCATATTCTCCTCACGAATCGACCAAGTAGAGTCATCGGTTTGCACTAGCAGTGCAGCCTCGATTGTACCTTTTCTGCTCTCTCCGATGACGTCGGAAGACCAGGTTCTAATGCCACCTCCAATGCTCACATCATTGGTGCGGACAAACTGTCAGAGTTAGGCTACATGCTTCAAAATGCGTCGACACAGATCAGTTCACCAATTTGCTCTACTTGGAAAATGTTAGCATCTGTAACATCTAGGTTATCATATCCATTAAAATCAGCATTTTACACATTTGGATAGACGCATATGTTCAAGCAGGCGTCGTCCATTGATTTGTCTTCAAGTTCACATCCAAGCTGCTTAGTCACGATAAAGATTGTGAAAAATGACAGATCCATTTCGACTTCTCCTCCTAAACAGGTAATCAGTCAGATTTTGAACCCGAAATTGTTTCCAGTTTGGTTCTAAGGAGATGATCTTTTCGGTGGGGAGTGCAGCAAAAAGAATGTTCTGCCGCAAAACATTTCCTCAGAGTGAACATTTTCTCTCGGGACGTTTATATAAAGCATAAGTTTTATTTTTAACGATGCCTACTTAAGCTATTGCACTGTGAAATATCACTCATGAATAAATCGATCTTCACGTTTCTCTTGTGTATTGAAATCTGAGTAGGCCAAAGATTATCTTTGCTGCTGCCAGATATTAAGCCGGCTGAAATACAGTTGTTTCACTCAAAAGACATCATCTCCATGTGCGGATGTGTACAGGTCTAGGCTGAGAGATGACCTTTCATCTGAAGGTCATTACCATGTGCGGAATACTCAGTTTCAGCGGTAATGTGTGCTAAGTGTGTAACGGTGGATACTACTGATGAGGCAGGAGAGTAATATGTGTTCTCTCGTAACTCCTCCTTGATCTAATGGAAGGTGGGACTTATTACGGAATTTGTGGGACTGCTTTGCAGCATTCGTTTACAATTGCGTGATAGTCAATGAATATCCAGGATAGTTCAAGAAGCTGCGTTCAAGAAGAAAACGGATATTCAGTTTTTAAAAAACAGCATGCATATGGGAGTTTGCCTTTCTTGTTTAAGAGTCTGTAACCGTTTAGTTGGTGTTTTCTAATAGACAACTGCGCGTTGAAAGGCTTTCCTCCTTACAAGGACAGTCAGTTATTAGGCAGGTGTTGTATCTCCGGGATGTATCGCGCTGTGGAAGTAAATGCATCAAAGGAATTTTCCTCAGTTCACTATTGCTCAACACATTCTTCCCAAGGGTAGCATTTCCTGGTATCCGCTACCGTACATTCTTCATAAAAGTTGGTGCATTAGTCAAAGTAGGGCTGAGCAATTTCTTTGCTCTCCTCAAATGCGCTCGCCCCATTCTAGGGTGACCGCTAAGGGAAGACATCTACCGCATTTATGTATCCTGCAGACTCAAATCAGGTCGATAAATACTCGGAAACAAACTTAGCTGTCATCAGTTCTCTGATGGACGTATCTTGTACAGTGTCCCTTATCTAAGAATCCACCTTGTAGAGACTCGCTCTTTAAAGCCAGAATGTTCATTTACGTAGCTGTCGCATCTTCAAGTAATTCCTCACTTCACCTAATGACTACTTCTCAATTATGACCATACTTGGTTGACTTTCCGGACGTCTAGATGGAGATGTGGAACGGTGTAGGGATTTTCATCCAGGTACCAAATGGAATGAAAAGTTGACTCTTGACAACCTGGATACCCGTTTGTGCTTGTGGGCGAGCCACTGGGGGCTCTTCAGTTGGAGTCAAATTCTATTAAATTAGGTTAGGGAGGTCCCAGTTTTGGGCATTCTGTCATGTACGGAGGATTCAGGCCCAAAGAGCATTCACAGCAAACCAAATAGCATTTAGACAGGGATTCCTTTTAAGTCGTTGGAATTTTTATCACGGGCATCTACACTGAGAATCGGTACTGGTCGTGGTTCATCTATATCTCTTCACAACCACTGCCGTTATTCTTGAGACATATTTGTGAAGCAAATACTGCCCCCTATTACCACAACCAGCATGAAACCACCAAAAATGAAACGTATGAAACCTGCTTCTCAGTCCAGATGAGCTCGTATATATTCCCGTTTTCCTGCTGCCTCACCTGGCAAGAGAAGTCGAATGAGATTGCATGAAAAAAGGTGTAAACTCCTGTATCGTTCCAAGTTAGTATCAGCGTGACATTGCTGTTGTTTGATCACCCCAAAAAAAGTATGCTCAAGAACAAAGAGCATAACTTGAATCAGTTCCATTATATTTGACGTTTTTGGAAAACATAATGCTCAGAATGGGAGGCTTAATAGTGAAATGTTCTCTAATATTGCGGACTGACCTCAGCCCCAACACGTGCAACAAAACAACACTGCAACCGGGTTAAACTCCCTTTAATTCACCATGCCTAACAGTCCTGAACATACAAACTAAATCATACGATGTGCTGTAAATAACACTCGTTTCTGGATCGATCGATTAAACTTCAGTCAGCTTTGTTATGTTTGACGTTTTTCGAAAACCCAGTGTTCGAGATGGGTAAGCTGAGTAGTGAAATTCCATCGAGTGTCGTGGAGTGAACCCCGCCGAATCATGCTGCACCTTACTACATCCAACAATTATTCACATTGACACAAACTTTATCCGGTTTAAGCGACACCTGCGCTATTCTGTTGCAACTTTGAATGAACTGTCTGAAGCATCTATGTCCTACCTAAACTGCTCGAAAAACGTTTCACTTAGAAACAATTCTGTCTACTACAAAACTACTTTGAGCGTTCTACCAACACTCTAGGCTGGTTGTCTTCTGAAAAGATTCCAACCACCTGCCCAAAAATGTGGAAATACGGTAAGGTGAGGCGGTTTTACAGCTGTCTGGTGATGTTACTGCTCACAAGCAGCGGTCACAGGCTAGGTTCCAAACGGGTGAGGACCATTTCCGAATCCATCGATGGATTCAGTATGTCAGGTTGATCTCGAATTCCTCCAGATTTAATTTGGTGATACCAGTCCAGGTTCTTAGCTGCTCCACCCAAGGTGGCATCGCCACCAAGGTATGGCGAAGAGGCCAGCGCGAAATCTCAGAATTCGCTTTCGGATTTTCGGGAACGTGATCAGACCTCTGAGATTATCGCTGCCGCATTATTTTCCCCGGGGAGTCGGATGATAAGGCTGCATAGATTCTTCGTCAGGTCATCAAATCTCCAAAATGCGTTTTGGACAACACTGATAAAAACCGCTGCTTTGCTTATGTTTTTTGCCGGAACCGGTCACATTTAGCGAGGACTGGGCGAACTGTCGCTTGAAATACACGAACAATTAGGCTGATTTCAGCTTTTCCCAATAATGTCCTCATAAGTTTCACAAAAGCCTGATTCGCGGTATCCGTACGAACACCCATCTCTTCTTCTGTGCATGATGCTGAAATTCAGCTGTGCGTTCAACTCCACTATGTTCCATGCAAATGGTTCTTAATTTGACTGCTTGGAGAAGTTCTTTCTCACTGGTCTTGATCAATGACGGACTTGATCAAATGAAGGTTGTAAGTCTTGCGTTGCAGATTACCAAATTGGTTGCGTAATTGGGCAACCTGATAACGTACTTGTTTTGCACCGGAAGCGGAACCAACATGAACTCAAGGTCTAGCCTTTGTGGGTTAATAGAAAGCACCGACGAGAGCAGTGAGACCAGCTGAAACATAACTAGCAATGAAGATACTACGTAGGGATAGCCTAGCTTCCTGTGCAAAAGCCAATGAAATTTGAATTCGGCATGACACTCCGGAGTCAACTTGAGATGAACATCTTGTCCACACCGAATCATCCGGTGCAGAATCTCTTTAGTTTTGCCAAGGAGTACAGAAACAGAATACAGAACTTTTCATCGATTGTCGATATCTGTTCAATTTGGGTTCATCGAAAAAATTACGTTGACGGAAACTCGGGGACTGCGCCTACCTGATGAGCCCCAAGAAGGGCTCAACCGGTCGTGGGCTGTCGAAGAATTTTCAGCAACCTTATGAATAGTCCAGTACGAAGAATACAGAACTGTTTATCGACAATTTTCACCTCTTTTATGAACCCAGGTAGGAATTACTCCCTCTCTTGTAGTGTCCCTATTTTTGAAAAGCTATAAAAGGTACACATGACAAGACAGCGCGCAGTTAATTCCTATGGATTTTGTTAGTTTCCACAATTCCGACGATTATACCCTGAGTGAGCTATTATAGCTTTTATATACTAGCAGCCTTATTCGACAAGTGTGAAACACGGTCCTTTCAGACAGGTGCAGTTCCTTTGCTTCTGACATTACGGAAGTTAGCTTTCTTGCTGAGTAGCTTCCAGAATGTCAGTTTAATGATGCGTATTCTCTTGCTGTAGCCGGTCTATGCATTGTGTAGCAAAAGCAATCTTCCCAGACTGGTTTACCAGATAATCCAACAGGAACCACTGGTCACTGGCCAGGACAAATACATTTCCAGAATGAAACAAAGAGTTGACTGTTAGTTTTCATAGAAGTTTGTTTGGGTGTGTCTGAGATTTAGTGAAAGGAATCTGCTACGTTTTAAAGGTGAATTTTCTTTAACTCAGCAAGGTAACCTTGAACCTGGCTCGCACGACAGTGTATTCTGTGTTCACCGTGTTGGCTCCTCGATTCGACCGACAAGCTTCTAATTCGGATTCTTCCACCACATGCTTGTACCACCAAGGACGTAGCAGAAAATAGCCAGGTTGAGGTTTACTCCGACACCACCATAGACAATGCCCTTTTAGGGCACTGGAAGCGAGTACTGGCGATGACTCGATGATCGAATGCAGTGAAACTGACAGCGTCATCATATCGCAGTTCCAGGATATGACGAGTGAAACCCTCCGATCTACCTACAACAACATTCCAGTAGTCGGCGATTAAAAGCGTATCGCATTTAGGTAACATGTCTATCATACCTTACAACTGATTGTAAAACTTTAACTACAACTGGTACTTTCACATCGACGTCCTCCCAGACTGAGCTACCGCAGTTTCATTTAGGACGTAGTACCAGGACATGATGGCACTGCAAAACTGGTAGCTGAAGGAAAAGTTGATACCGTCCAGACCCAATCGGTCCACTGAACCACTGAATTAGAACAATTAGTAGCTGTCTATTCCCGTTGCAGGGATGCCTACGTTGAGTAGTTTGGTCCCAGGGAAGCACACGACTCCTAGTCAGTAAAATTGCATGTATTTCTTCACTGACTAATCAGTCAGCAAGGCGCGGACGTTCTAACAACCCAGGTGAACAGCTCTTCTCCTATTTAGAGCTCCAGCTCGCTTTCTGAGCTTGCCTACCACGGTGTAGCACAGGGAAACTTACTTCCGTGGAATGCCATAGAATCATCTCATTTGACGTGACGACGGTTATGATACAACTATCTTACCCAAATTCATTGTGTTTTTCTCGATGGAACAACTCCATTGTTTGCAACACCAAGCAAAGTAATAGAAAAATCGTCCAGATCGAAAAACATAATTCCCATAATGATCGTCGGTTTCCGGAAATGATGTTGCTCACGCAAGTAGCCGAAACTGACAGGTTCTTACCGCTGTTGGTTCGGAACCATTGTTTAGCAAACTCCCCTGGACCAACGACTATTAGACGATCCACCAAGAAATAGAGTCTGAAACCCGCTTTGATGCTTTCACATTGGTGGAAAATCTTCTGCAACTGTAAGGAAATAAACAGGGCTTACTCAGCAGTGACTGTGCGGCAGTGGGTGGCAATATGATGTGTTCCGCAGATGTTGATTCCTCACATGTTTATACATATATATATATATATATA
>SJOL01004514.1:108340-141234 GCA_004794785.1 Opisthorchis felineus | reverse complement strand
TTTTACAGGAAAGCCGTCTAGTGACGTTACTTCTCCTTTTTACAATGGTTTGTGATCGCCTAAATTTCTGAAGGAGTAGGCAATTCTGTCCAATACCTCTTTATTTGGACAAGTGAAGTGCATAGCTCAAATCAACATCTCCCAGCCCGCTAAGTGGTGTTGAAGAGTTCCGTTTGCAAATTGCCTTAGGTCCGTCAGGCTTTTTAAGATTTTTGCTAATTTTTTTGCCTTCTCACAACCGCACATATTGAGCGTTGCGTACACAGCTTTTTCTCTAAGTAAAATAGGATAGACGTTAATGAAAAATACATACCTTCAAAAGCGACTTTTTAACTTCTTTTACTGACGAAACAACGTATATGCAGAGACTCAAGCCCGGAGCTTCGAAAATGAAATAGCATTGAGCTGCGCGGACCCCATATATATATATATATATATATATATATATATATATATATATATATAAACCAGATAAGACAGCGCCTAATGGAGGAAACGCACGCAAGTAAGACGAAAAAACCTGTCGGATTGCGAGTTCACCGTGTGTTCACTAATTAGGTCGAAGTGAAAAACCTTCCCGTTTTGCGTAATAATTTACCGGTATTCATCGGAAGCAATGAAAATGCTTTCATGGTGTTACTAATGACGAAACTGAATAATAGAAGATCCATAGTGTTTTTGGGTCATATTTATACGGAAGAATTCTACAATGAAACTTTGACGGCGTATGAATCTCACCAAGAGATTTTTGGCTTCAGGTTTTGATTAGGTGTACTGTTTCCAACCTTTTCAACCAGCATCTCAATGCTCTGATCACATACAAAGTTTAGCATAGTGATAGACTCCAGTTTGAGAATGTTAGCCTCGTCGGATTGCACGGCACATATAAATGAAGGGGAAACTAAGAAAGACGATACAGGTGCTATCCGAAACATCTCATCAGCATATCCAAAAGAGGTCTTCGCTAGTATTGCCTCATCAGCGTTTAGTCGACTCCACTGAGCATGGAAAAGACCACGTGGAAGCCCAAAGTGAGGTTAAAAGCAGGCTTCCAGAAAGCGGATACCCAGTAAGCATAACCAGGCCTCAATTCACCTCTGTACCAACGCCAAGCATGGAATAGATGGAAACAGCAGTCATTCTACATGAAGCTGGGCTTTCTTGAAGGGTTCTGAACACAGGTACTATGAGAATAACTTACCAAGCCGGGAGAAGCCGTGCTTAGTGCCGGCGTAACGAATCATCAACTATCGGTTGAAAGAACTAGGAACCTGGCAGATAAAACTAGGCATAACAAGTGCACATTAACATAAGACTAACCAAAACTGAACTGCACATCAGAATTGGTGAGCACTAGAGGAGAATAACGGAACTGCCGTGATTCGCAGCTGAATACCAGAGGCCCATCAAATGGAGAGAACTGTGCTGAACACGTGACTTAAATTGACCCCTCAAAAATTTGAGTTTAATGACGCCAGCCGCGATTCACAATACAGCGACCCATGAGCGAGGCAGAGAAAATAACCATCACTTCAAGCTCAAATGGAATAGGAGACGTAGAACTTATGAGCATATAGAGTACCTAATACACTACTCATCAGGTTGCTGATAAATCTTCGACAGCCCACGACCGGTTTCGCCCTTATTGCGGCTAATCAGGTAGGCGCAGTCCCCGAGTTTCCGACAACTTTATGTTAACTTGAACCCAAATTGCACTAAATTAGCGAAAGACACTCATTTGCAAACAAACTTTGGTTTTGCTAGAGACTAACCTGTAGCCCAGTTTAGTTAAGTTGGGTTGACAGGTGAGAGTGTGCGGTTGTCACCAGGTGAACCAGATGAAGCAGCAAGTTACCTGGTCCAGATGCCCTTAGGTTCTGCCATAGCTCATAGGTGTTAGCAGCTGTTCACCCACACTAGTCATGAAAACTCCCTAGCTAACATCCAAAATATGNGGTTTACAAGTTGATGAGGTTAAGCAACAAGCCAAGAAGGCAAAGAGGGCATTCTGACCCATCTGTTATAAGTGTATATTACTTGTGCACCAAGATACCTTGTGTTCTGGTCTTGTGGGCCTATTACCGGTTTCCTTGATATGGGACCAGTATCCCTTTTGGAATGTGACAGACTTTTCCACACTGTCATAACAGCAGGTTGATATCCTGACCGTTCGTTTTACTCAGAACCCAGAAACTCGATCGATCGGAACTTGTTGGTAAGCGGTGTGTGGGTAGAGGCCTCAACAGAATCTTGTGGGTCAAGATGTACATTTCGGTATCCTATTGTACCCTAGCGTGTTATTTTATCCCGTGACTAAAAATCGACCCAAGTGTAGAACTCTGATTGACCTTGGGTACAAATTTTCACTGTCCAATTTACATTCACCACTGCCAAAATCGCTAGTTTAACTTGGTATAAAAGGAACTGGTGTGGTGCGCTACGTGAAGTTTTTGGGTAACAGCTTTCGCGAACTGCATCTATTCTCCTAAAAGCATGAAATGTATATCGTGAGAGATGCCAGAAGTTCCCATAAAATGTCTGCCTCATTTCACGGAGTTGAAACGTACACTTTCAAATAGTTAAACTACGACTTTACGTATTTTCCAATTTCACAACAAGCCCGTAGTTTGCCCAAATCCTCTTATCCCTAAACCTGGCAAAACTCTTCCTCAACTTACGAATTTCGCTCCCATTTGCCTAGAAACTTGGTTCTGACAGCAGACCCTACTGCATCTGGCTGAATCTCTCATGTATGATAAGCTATCAAAGAGTTTTCAGAGACCTTAAGAGTAATCTCTTATGTCTATAGAACTTTGTCAACTGGGCAAGCAGAGTGGGTGTTTAGTAGCGATTCCCGTTTTTATGTATTGCACATGATCCGAATAACGCAGTTGATTTTGATCAGGATTCAACTGAACGCTATATATATATATATATATATATATATAGCGTTCAGTTGAATCCTGATCAAAATCAACTGCGTTATTCGGATCATGTGCAATACATAAAAACGGGAATCGCTACTAAACACCCACTCTGCTTGCCCAGTTGACAAAGTTCTATAGACATAAGAGATTACTCTTAAGGTCTCTGAAAACTCTTTGATAGCTTATCATACATGAGAGATTCAGCCAGATGCAGTAGGGTCTGCTGTCAGAACCAAGTTTCTAGGCAAATGGGAGCGAAATTCGTAAGTTGAGGAAGAGTTTTGCCAGGTTTAGGGATAAGAGGATTTGGGCAAACTACGGGCTTGTTGTGAAATTGGAAAATACGTAAAGTCGTAGTTTAACTATTTGAAAGTGTACGTTTCAACTCCGTGAAATGAGGCAGACATTTTATGGGAACTTCTGGCATCTCTCACGATATACATTTCATGCTTTTAGGAAAATAGATGCAGTTCGCGAAAGCTGTTACCCAAAAACTTCACGTAGCGCACCACACCAGTTCCTTTTATACCAAGTTAAACTAGCGATTTTGGCAGTGGTGAATGTAAATTGGACAGTGAAAATTTGTACCCAAGGTCAATCAGAGTTCTACACTTGGGTCGATTTTTAGTCACGGGATAAAATAACACGCTAGGGTACAATAGGATACCGAAATGTACATCTTGACCCACAAGATTCTGTTGAGGCCTCTACCCACACACCGCTTACCAACAAGTTCCGATCGATCGAGTTTCTGGGTTCTGAGTAAAACGAACGGTCAGGATATCAACCTGCTGTTATGACAGTGTGGAAAAGTCTGTCACATTCCAAAAGGGATACTGGTCCCATATCAAGGAAACCGGTAATAGGCCCACAAGACCGGAACACAAGGTATCTTGGTGCACAAGTAATATACACTTATAACAGATGGGTCAAAATGCCCTCTTTGTCTTCTTGGCTTGTTGCTTAACCTCATCAACTTGTAAACCACATTGATAATATGTGCGGTTTGGGAGTGCAACGAAAGATATGCAGTACAAATTTGAATTTTGACCATAACAAAAATATTCTGCTACATATTCAGGTGACTCAACAGATGTTTAGAAAGTGATTTCACACATATTCATGTTTCCTCATGAAGTAGTTTGATTCTTTTTCATTGTTTTTTAGGAAAACCTTAGCGCAAGTGTGGACAAAACAACAGTTTCTACACGACCATTTTCCGATTAACATTGGAGGCAGAAAATGGAGCGTTTATTCACCAGTTCACATGTATGTCACACTCAAGCTGAACAATTTATGGGATGTCACCAATGTTGTCAGTTTTTGAAACGTCATCTTTTAACGCCTACTGTCACTAAGTCCATCTGGATTCCCATGTGTAAGCGATCTTCTGAGTAAGAGGACTAAACCTCCATAATCGACTGCACTGTAACTGGCACAAACTCCCACCAACAACAGAAACTGGAAAGCTTTCGGACAGGAACTTGAGCACGAGTGGTAAATTCGACTGAGGATATGGGGGGAATGAAGCAAGGGCTTAATATCATTTTGCCGGGGTAAGGTCTCGTTGAGCGCTTTTATGTTGTTCAATTCGTTACTACTCATTAGTAGGCTGAAGTCAACTCAGCAATAACGATTTGGATCATGTGTGGCAGTTCTAACACACGCCAGAGGGACAGTTATTTCAAATGGAACACCCTCTTTAGAGGATGTTCGACACCTTTTTCGTGATTCCGCGTTTTTTTCGCAATGTCCACATTATGTACATTTGAAGCAATCACCTAACACGCATTTGGTTGTCAGTTACTTCATGATGAATCAAGCGCAAAATATTGTTTGCAAACCCATGTTAACTACTTCAAGGAAGTAGTCCAGCGGTGCGAATTCATTTCCTCAAATTAAAATAAACGCTTGCTTTTGAATATTTAACGTTTGAACACGTATTTCACCACCCACACGCAGCTCATTGTTGAATTATTGTTGAGCAGTATACTGAATTCCGCCGCCTTATAAATCAAGGAACTGATATATCATAAATTTCCGCAGCGTATGTCTTCCTTGAGTGCTGTATGCCGGTTGTCACTGTTTGTGAGGAAAGGAATACTTCAGGCAAGGTTCTGTCAATAACGTCTGTTGGCCTTCTGTCTAATGAAATGCAAGCGGATGCTTTGAACCAGGATACAAAGTTCAGCCATAGCGGTAGATCCAAGCGAATTTGGATGGGAATAGGCCTAAAATCCTCATAATCTATTAGTAATTTACCTTGTCCAAGTTAGTGCGCAACATGAGAAATGGCTTCCTGATTTCACGAAGGTATCTACCTAAGTTTGTTCTTGATTGAGCGATTGCACTTTGATTGCACTTTCAATAATAAATTCAGCAAAACTGTGCTTGTCATTATTCCAAGACAGACACAATAGACAATGCCAATTGGTCGTTATTACATTAACTTGTATTATGGTTCAGCCACTAGTGAATTTGATCTTCAGCTCGGTTTTTCGGATAAGGATAGGTCACCGATGGAATCAGAGCGACTTGAGCCTACTTGGAGCTCACGCACACACCTAAACTTAGCAGACACTAACAAAATGCTAATATTCCTGGTATCCTGACAAACAAATAGTGTTCCTCTATCGATCACTGCTGGCTAAGATTCCGATTAAGGCTTCAACGAATTTGCGAGAGAGTAGAAATGTTTAATAACGTATACAAGGACGCCACCAAATTTGGAATAGGTCACGTGTACATAGAGGAGCAATGAATTAAATCCAGCTTTGATACAATCTCGCTCTGGCAGAACCAAGGCCTGGATTATTGTGTACAAATGCTTTCCAGTACTGGCCTTGAAAAGATGATTTTGCTACTCCAACTTTAATAGAACAGAGGAACTGTGAATTTGTCTACCAAGAATGCTACTAGAGATGTTCATCTACCAAAATTTCAACGAGATAAGTGGAAGAGGCATTTTGGAAGGAGGTGTTTCGTGAAGCATTCGAAGGCTCTTGTCCAATAATAAGCAGGAACTAAAGAGATTATATGGGGCAGGTATGTATACTTTGGATCACCATCTGAGGGAAACTCCAGCCGACGGACCTTTGAATGTACGTCACCCATGTCGTCACGCAAGGACGGATGTATAAAACTAATCGTGAATATCAACGGGAGCAGAGGTTGTTCATACTTGAACGAGAACACAGACGCTTGGTACAGTTTGGCGGTAGCCAAATTAAGGAAGACGAACTGTGACTAACGGCGGATGTTCCGAATAACCCTTTGAATGCAGCAGCTGGGAAAAGACTCTGTCAGCATGTATGTATTCACAGATTATGTCATAACGACGCTGAAGTCCTTAGGATCTCTGAAGTTTGCGTGGAATATGAAGGGCAAAAATAAAAGGACGACTGCCTAAGCCATACCCGCTCACTTGCCGTCGAAGATGACCTTTTAACGTCACTCTGTGAATGGCATTTATACTCACCAAACTGGTCCTGCAAATGTGATAGACTAGAGGTAATACACTACTCATAAGTTTGCTGAAAACACCTGGACAGCCCATAACCGATTTCGTTCTACTTGGGGCTCATCAAGTAGGTGCAGTTACTGAGTCTCCGTCAACGTTGCGTTCTACTTGAATCCAAATTACACGAACTTAGCGAAATACACTCTTTTGTAAACAAATTTGTTTTTTCCCAGAGACTAACTTGGAACCCAGCTGAATCTTTTGTTTATGGTGTTCTTAAGCAAATGAATGTGCTGCGTCAGGCCGCCTCATGCTTCAGTTGCTACGATATTCCATATTTCGCGATACATGTATGGACGTGATACACTACTCATAAGGTTACTGAAAATTCTTTGACAGCCCGCGACAGGTTTCGCCCTTCTTGGGGATCATTAGGTTCATCAGGCGCAGTGCCCGAGTTTCCGTCAACGTAATGTTTCACTTGAACCAAAATTGCACGAAGGTAGCGAAATACACTCATTTGGTGGCCAATTTTGTTTGGCTAGATTAGGTGATAGAATAGGTTCATGCAAGTCGGTTCATAAATACTCCCGGTGAAGAAGGTTACTTTAAATGAATCCTAAGTGTTTTCACACCTGTAAAACAAAACATGAGGACCTCCTCTTTTGCTCTTCATGGCTCTCAAGGCTAGACATACAAGTGGTTTCCAAGACCAGCGATGCGTTTATGAATTTGGACATTGTTTATTAGAAACAGACGGGAATGTTTTTCGTGTGCGGATGACTTTTTTGCTGGAGGAGGGTTCATACTCTCGATTGAATCATAGACATCGGAGCTAATAGCGTTCACTTTCGTGATATTACATACTACTTATGAGTTTGCTGAAACGTTTTCGGAGATACCGGTTTCGCCTTTTCGGACTCATCAGGCTCGTGTAGTCTCCCAGTTTGCGTCAAGTATATGTACCACTTGGATGGTTAGTTGCACGTGACTGGTGAACCACACTAAGCTAAAAACTGATTTCTCGTTAAGGAGAGACAACTGAAATCCACGTTAACAACAATGCAGTCACTGACAAACGAGTGTAGTTTATGAATTGCATAAAACCTGATGTTCATATAGGACACATGATTGACGGAAACCATTTTTGTGTGTGAGCCTCAGAACTTGCGAACACGGTGGGGGTTGTCGAAAAGTTTCCAGTAAACATATGAAGAGTGTTCCTCCAAGAAACTGCGACATCACAAATATCGTGCCAAATAAAACAAGAGCTGACATTTGTGCAACACATTCAGCTGAATCCTATCATAAACAGGACAGTTAGTTGAGCCTACCGATTGCGTCAAAGTAATGCGCCAATGAGCGGATTTTGCCCGTTGGCCGATGGATGTGGCCCTAGCAGTCTTTGGCCTATTGCAGCACATTCACTTGAAGCGGGTCACATAAACAAGGATTCAGTTGGATTCAGCCGGAACTCTTCTCAACACTAAATCCCCGTACGAATGTGTGAATTTTTCCAAATCTGTCCAATTTAGTTTCAAGTAAACCTCTAAGACTGCGCCTACCTGATTAGATCCAAAATGGACGAAACGCTTGTGAACTTTCAAAGAGTTTTCAGCTAACTGATGAGTAATGTGTTACGTTTAGACAGTATCATTTCTCCTTTTACGGACCAAGATTGTTGTAGAACCTGACTGCGTGATGTGGCTGGAAGGTCATTTTCGGAATCCCGTGCTTTTATGACATTCTTTACTCCGACGGAGATAACTGGTTGTGTGATATTTTTATCCAGTCTTGACTGATCAGAACGCAAATCACTGGTTAGCACAAATTGAACCGGAACTGTGCAGATTTTGAAGGTGCGTTCCAGTATGTCAACTGAATACATATTAGTGAAAACGCCAGTGCTTTGACCTCCAATGTCGGCTGGATGGATTTTCAGATAGATTTTGCTTGCCGGCCGGTTGTTAAATTTGGAGTACACCTTGAAGAGAATTCCCCTCAATGAAACGAACAGACGTTCGCAAGGTTCCCTCACATCTTCAGACGATCACCAGCTCGTATTTAATAAATGTTGCCTGGAAATTCTCGAAGTCGGCTTTTGAAATGTTGAACAAATTGCGGTGAATGAGAAAATATTTGGAAGAGGTCAAGGTGTTCCATAAAAGACACGGCAATAAGCCAACATAATTGATTGACGTGCATCCGGAGAGACATTCATTTGTGACCAGATCTTGGCCAAACGTGGTTTGGCTATTAGTGAACAAAGCGTGCAGTGTGCTTTTAACCATGAGCAGTCTAATGTTCGAATGCAGTGTATTGGAATAAGGTGTTGTAAACCAACATTTTGCAATCATTTTCAAGGATATTTGCAGATGACCGAGACAGGGACACGAACATATTTTTCCCTGGCGCGCAGTCGACTGATGTGAAGAAGTCCTTGAAGAAGTATAACTTGAGAATAAAATATTTTGCTCCGCTTTACAGTGCAATGTCTTTGAACCATCCATAATGTGCATATGTGCTCTAGGAATAGACTGGTATTTGTATTGGAATTGCGGTTGGCGTGTAGTGATGTGAAAAGTTGCGCGCAGGAATCGATGTGAATTCAGTCCTCCGGTGTGGGCTCCAGTGAAGATTCACTCGCGTAAGTATGCCACCTCAAGCCTTCTCATCTATTGTGTTTCGATCAGCCACCGGTTGTAAAGCTGTGTTCGGTGTGAAGCTGAATAAGCCGGATGTATTTTTATGTGACCCTGAAACGTTCCAACAATTTCTTACATCGGGATGGTAAAGTTTGCAGTTGACCCGTCTCGCGAGCAAGGTGATAGATCATATCAGAATGAACTTTCCTCACTCGTCTTTTCTGACTTTTTGACTGAAAATTGGTACGATGCCAGTGTGGTTTTCGGTAATTCAAGGATTTCCGAAGCCATGTTCCAGAATATCATCGGGCAATATCACTTTACTTGGCAGCTCAGGAAACGTTCTCAAACTTAACACGATTTCTCACGGCCTGTTCACTGGGGAATAACACAAAGTAAAGCGGGTAAATCAAGTATAGCGCTCAGTCTTCTGTTGCATAACAGCCAGGAGTTTTGTAAGCCCGTTGAGGGTGGCATTACTGAAATGGCTTAGGCAAAATAATAATCGCACTTGTTTACCAGGAATGCTGTTCTTGACTTTGGAATTCTAGAGCAACATACATTGAAAAATTACTCTTAGTGTCAGCAAAATACACTCATTTGCAAACACATTTGCTTTTGCGAGAGAATCGTCTGGAACCCAGCTAAATCCCTCGTGTATTATGTTTCTAAGCAACTGAATGTGCTGCACCAGGCGGCCTCATGTTTCATTTGGTATGATATTCGAGATATCGCGATACCTAATGTGGTGCTAATCATCCCTTTGGCAATTAATTCAGTTTTCGATGCTATTGCTGCTTGCTCGGAATTCTAGAGCACAACAAGACGTGATATGTTGCCAACTGCTCACATCGGGAAAGCGACCCACAATTTTTTTTTGAACGGGTCTTGTCAGGATCACGGTTTGATATTTGAAAACACCGGCACTGACCTGTAGACAGACTCACTTGCATACATATTGTGCCAACTACTCCAAGGCTTGCCATCTCATATTGGAACAACAGGACACATATTTACACAAAAATGTGGTTTCGACAAGAAGCATTTCAACAACCTAATGAGTAGTCTGTTAGGTCTAAAGACGAAATGTAGTCTATAGATTTGCAATAGAAGGACGTTTCATACTAAACCGACAAAGCAAACAGTATTATCCCGCGACCTGAATACCGTGCCTGTGTAATACGCATTTAGCGTTTTGTTTGGTATCCGTTGGGTAGCAACTAAATTTTCCAACCGTCACGAATTTGACAGCGGAAAGCCGTATGAATGACAGCTTAACTCAAATGCACTTAAGTTGATCAACTCACTTTGATGGAAGCCGACAGTTGCCGAAGAAGGAGATATGAAATCACAGTTGATGAGAATCTTTCAAAAGTACGAGGCCAGAACTAAAAATATTTGCAGTTTCAAGGAGATCAAATCCGTGTAAGAAATCGACTTCGTATTGATCTTCTCTCCTCTTTGACGGGGTTTACAAATTGTCTGAGAATTTACTATTTCACTCATGTGACTTGCTTAACAATCGCTCATTTTCTGCGAGACTGACTATCTTTCATCGACAACGACTGGATCCAGAAGAACATGAAAAATAATCCGCCTGTGGCTTCTATTTTGGGGCGCCGTGTGGACAGGCTTTAAGTTGTTTTCAGGAGGTTCATATGGACAGGTTGTAGCATCTGGTAAAGTCCCGAAAAAGCCGAGCGAACATTGAACAGAGCGGACACTAAATTTTGGCAGGTTTTGGAGAAATAAAACGACCTGGCCTTAGTAACCAAGACCTGACGTGTAGTCGTTGTTAGCCCAAGCGCATTTCACCCAGAGGCACTAATTAAACAATCAGATGGGCACGGCTTTCAGAAAATCAGAGCAGATGTCGTCTGTTTTGTAAACCACGTAGAGATTAGAAATTCCGGTTCAGTTAGAAAACTTGATTCGATGTCAAATGAACGACTGAATGTACGTTAATTGGCGTAGGAGAGATAAATTACCTCCGGGTTTGACCTAGACTCCAATACCCGTTGTGATAGGCTATCGCATGGAAGATCTGTGTTGAAACACAGTAAGTTTTAGGCTGGTTTCTGACGACTACCAGATGAATACACATACTGTCTTTGCAGTCAGGTTTTCTCAGTCTTTTCTTAAATGCTTTAGGGCACAAAATCTCGCGTACTTTGCTAGCATCAAACCGCAGCTAGGATTCTGATTCGTTCAATTTGTGAAATATGCATTGAAGACATTCTCTGTCAAATATAAGGTACTAAAATAAACCCAACGGCGTAGTTTTAAAGTTGGGAATAGATATTTCCCAGGATGTTACGCTCTCAGTGTTCTCGGCGAATTTACACCACATAACGGTGGCATGGTTCAAATTCGGACCATATAATCGATGAATTTTCACTGACTTTCAGATACTCAGATGTAATCCCTTGTAGTACAGGGCATTTACTTGCCTAGATTATCTTATCACACGGAACTGAGTAGACCTACAATGGACGGATTTTACAAGATGTTGTTGTTTCTGTAAAGGTCATCTAATCACGTGGTATTCAAGATTGAGTCGGTCTCCTGGCAAAGATACATCGAGAAAAAGCATGTAGACGAGAAGTCAATGTTGCGCTAGGATGTTTTGGATAAAAGGTACTAGACAGAGGAAATGAAATATTATTCGGCCCTTCAAGCCTCGTGACTAAATGAAGTCTGTCTATGTTGGCTTGTAATGCGTTCTAGTAAACATCTGTTCACAACGATCCCACCGGCTTTGCACTACTGTAGAGGATTGCAGCTCTCTGTTTTTTGTCTCAATTCCGGCATGCGTATAAGTCATTTATTGGATCATCTTACGAATTAGTCTACCTGGTTATTAGAGGAATACAGCAAAACTATTAAATTTGAAAACCCTTTTAACTCCAGGATTTGCGCGCAAGGGACAAATATTTCTGACACAGTCAAATTAATTGTGACCGAGTTCGTTTGAACAATTTTGTACAATAACAGCAGACCCATTTTGCAACCAGATCGCCCAGGCCAACCTGAGACTGCCATGTTTTATCAGTAATACATTGGAGACAACCTGGTGGACAGATAAGCGTCTTCAATAACATACTGTGAAGATAAAATTTTACTCGAACTCACTTGTTCTGAAACTCAACATGCACCAAAAATTGGTGGAGATTTCCTTTCTTCCGAATGACAAAACAGATGTTAGATTGTTAGATTCTGGAGCAGGAAATCTGGCGGTGGACCTTGAAGGAGTTTCGGTCGGATTCCAAACGTTTTGACATACAAGGCAACTCACCCTTGTTAAGCCCAACTAAGAATCAGAGGCAAATTCAGCCACGCAACTGTTCGGTTAGCAGTTTCACACTTTTAGACACCCGCAGACTGCAATGCAAAGCTTGGACATTTGAATTACAGTTGGCCTCCACTTACACATCTAATGATTTACCTAGTCACTCTAAGTTCGCGAGGATGTGCGGATTCATATACACAAGTAATTATCAGCTTTTCCTGAAAAGATTGAAGACTAATTGACAGAAACGGCATGGCTATTCACCAAAGCTAGTCGCACCAGTTAAGTCTTCAACTACGACCCCAGCCATGCAATTCGGTCTGCAGAACTGACCTTGGAAACCAATATTAAGTATTCACATGACCGGCTTCCCTGCATCCACATGGTTAGTTCGGATGAGGACAGAAAAGACCGCGTGAACACACCATAGTGCACAGAAAAGAACAGGGGCGTGAACACTAACAAAATGTGGACGAAATTTCTAGACACCAGACCACTTACTGTTTCGCCTGCTGAGGCGTCGAGTTGGTGTAGCGGGTAACACCCACGCCTCCCATCTGAGGAGCTCTGGGTTCGCTCCCCGGCCGGTCCGTTTCCCCGTCAGCGCGGTCACTCAAATTAGGCAGAGCTGACACAAGATTGCAAGCGAAACCGGACAGTCAGCAAATCTTGACATCAATTACTAGAGACCAATTAGACCTTAAGCAGGAGCGAAAACCGGAGAAACGAGAAGCACAGAAACGAAACGGCGTTATAATAGACGGACAAAAATCACTCTACTGATGAGTAGTCAGAAAGGAAGAGAAACATAACCACTGATCACCTTTGATTCACAGGAGGATTTAGCATTTATATTACCTCGGTTGACCAGGCACGTCTTCGGGATCGTCAAACCTAAGCGTGACTCCAAGTCCCGTATCGGAAACCTCAACAGTGCACCATTTTGTTTGTCGGATTGGATCGACACTGAGCCACAGTGTCACAGTGTACCCGTTCAGGGCCTGATTCCAACCTAGCTCAGCTGAACAAAGCAATTCCTCCACGTTTTTCCCACCACTTTGATCCAAAGTTTGGCTATACTTGCCGATTCACGGGGGAATTGCCGAACTGAGCCAGGAGGCTCCGGACTTGCTTCAGTAACAGCAAACAATGAGACATTGACACCTTCTTCGTGGGTAAGGCAAGTCCATTGGCTAGTTCACTATCCTCAGTTTTTTTCAGTTTCGTCCGGCTTTTTTTAGCTTTCTCAAATGAGGTTAACTAAATTTTAGCTGCAAAGCAAACAGCCCAAGTGTCTGTAGTATTTAACCGACATATCATGTTTTTGGTTTGTGCGGGTGAAACGAACGTCGGCTGTCAAGTAAATGATGAGAAATGACGGAAAGCACTTTGGTGAGAAGAATTTAGACCAAAAAAGAGTGGGAATGAGTGGTGCTATTTTTTAAAGTACACGTTACCAATGACATCAGGTTAGTTCGAGCGTTACCTAGATGGCTATACTGTTGTTCAGAAACAAAGCAATGACGTGTGACATTTACTCAGCCTGGCAAAATTTATTGCCCCCAAAATACTATAGAAAGGAACAAAAATGACGCTGCTGCTGAGTATCAAATTCTCCTCCGTTAGGGCATTTAGTCAGAATATATATTATAAACGACAGATTTCGATCCTTTCATCAGTTTGAACACCATTTTCAAGGGAGAATTTACTGCGGCATACGTACAAGTTGGTGTTTAAGTTATAAACCCGATGGATAATATGCTTACCTGATAAGCTCAGGTGGCATAACCCATGTTGGGCTGCCTACTGCTCCCACCAACCTTGTGAGCAGTTGCAAAAAAGTTCATTTCTTCTTCAAGTTCCGAATAATGGACTTCTATTAGCAACCCCGATAGCAGAAATTGTTGCTTTGCCAATACTGAGTTTTAAATCTGCATTCGTACACGTTGAATAGTGGTGTATAAATTTCGATACCCAGAAAATTGCACAACAAATCTGCTGGACGCCGAATTGAACACAGACGAAGAGATATATTATTAAGCATTCATATGGTGGAAGAACGGAGGAAGAACTTTAAAGGAAGCGTAAATCTGTCGTGATAAATTTCGCCGCCAGTTTAATTGTTACAGGGACCTGGAGCCCCAAACTACGGTTTGAAAAACAGTCTCCGTCTAGCATCCAGTAAGATTTCTAGTCGTTGTCATTCTTTAAAATCTAACGGTTTTATTCCGAAGGTAATATTAACTTGGAAGTATTGTAAATATTGAGAGAAGCTTCAGTGGACTACATAGGTCATTTTCGTAATGCACTACTGTACATTTCAAAATGCAAGATTGAAAGATTCTTGTGGATTTCACGGCAGGTGGTACACTTAAATAATGAACCATCGCATATTAAGAACACTTAGGAGGTACGCAGTCCAGCAAAGGCTTGGTTCACAACAATCACGGGGATATGAATCCGCATAATTCATCTATTTTTTGGAGTTTCCCAAACTGAACTGTATATTTATACTTTTGGGTAAGTTTCTGATGGATGCGCTGCACTGCAACGCGTTTCTACACTTCACCCAAAAAGCGTCATCCCTTCACATCGAATAATGTTGTGAGCTTGCGTTCCAAAAACGGAGTTTCAGAGAACCAGAGTAGACCTATAACTAGGCCTTTCATCCTCGTTTTGCTATGTGATACACAGCTTTGAGGAATATACTCAGTTGCAAATTGACTGCCTTTTCACGGAAGACTCAAATCGAGTCTTGCATAACAATGCAACTTAGTTTGCAAATGTGTGTATTTCCAGCTTGAGTGTAAGGAGAAAATAAGTTTTACGAATTTCGGGAAGTGTGCCTGCTTGTTGAGTCCTGAGAAGGTCGAACCCGATGGTGGGTTATTGAAGAGTTTTCAGCAACCTGATGAGTATTGTGTTTCATCCGAGCAATGTAACCAGTAATATGAGGCAACCTTTGGTGAACATAGTAATTCCAAGAACCACGTGAAGGAGAGGTTCAGCTGGGCAAGAGTTTTATCTCTGCTGAAAGCCACAGTTGTATGCAAATGATTTTTTTCAATGTCGTCCGATTTGGGTTAAAGTAGAACATAAGATTACCGGAGACTGGAATCTGTATCTACCTGTCGAGACCTGAGGAGGGCATAATAGGTGGTGGGCTGTCAAAAAGTTTCCAACAGTAGGTTCCTTTATGGAAATTTACTACGATGTCTCGAATATCGACCCAGCAGAAACATAAAGCGGCCTTTGTGCAGCACATGCAGTTGAAGAATATCATGAACGAGAGATTCAGTCGCTCCTCCCTTGAAAAGCCATTTGATATGCAAATGAATGTATTTGTCGAAATCTATCCAAAGTAGATTCAAGTAGAATATAAAGCTGACGGAAACTGGAGTCTGCGCCCTCCTATCGAGTCCCGAGAATGGAAAATTCGGTGTTGCGATGTTGAAGGTTTAGCAGCCTGACGGCTGGTCTGTTCGGTCTAGGCACGGCAGACGCAAGAACAACTTAGCCAACCTCTCCAGAAGCCTCAACTACTCGCAGGTTCTACTAATCCTCGATGTTTCATGCATTTCGAGGTCCTTTTCTAAAGAAAGCAATCTTTTTGAAACTTACCTGAAACCGGCTGAACCTTCGCGGTTGTGCGTATCATATTTAACTTTGTCATGCATTTAAATTGCAATTTAATCCGGAAAAACTTGAAATAATTGTGGTTATAGTGTGATGTAGCCCCAAACTCCAAAGGGCCATACGTAGGTCAGTGTATTTACTGTGTTATCGTATTACGGCGAATAGCTAACGTGAGGCGAGAAATCCACATTGTTGTCTCAATCAAAACACCTACCGAATTGAAGATAACTGCACTTTGAATCCCGCCATAGGCTGAAACATGTACGTCACTATGGAGTTTGAAACTTAACTCATTAGACAAAGCTGTGAGATACAATCCACAGCCGTTTTTTCAGAGAAATTTCACAATTTTCCAGCCTGCGGATCTTAGGGGGCGCATTCGTTTCTAGTATTGATCCGAAAACATTACATCGCATGACACGCCCTTCGAAATCGTGATACTTTGTTGAAGCGGAACGTATTTATACAGCATGGGTTTTGCATGGGTTTTTTCGATAATTATTCAGATATAACGATCACGACTATGGTTCACTAAAACGAAATCGTAACACCCTGGTCATTAGCAGCTAGTTCTAAGTCGGTTTCTCTGATGTGGTTATATGCGCTACACGTAACGGTGTACTCAGTGCTGAGTAGACACTCGGTGATTATCCGATAGCTGGTATATGACCTATTAATGTTGACCTTATCATTCAAAACTCATTGATTTTATATCATGTTGAAGTATGGATTTTTGTGGTGTGGCATTTGCATAAACGCCAAGCACTAACATAGAGACATTGGATAGTCATAGTGCTTGTATGCTTCAGACTGCTGAGTAGTTGATTTCTAAGCAGCTTGTAGCTTATAAGGTCACAAAACGCCAAAGATATTTCACAGTGAAAAACATCAAGTAGAGCACATTGGTTAATGTTCTAACGTAGTTCAATTGCCAAGTACTCAGTGAACTGAGAAACATTTGTTTGAGTACTGTGTCCGTGGAGTGCCTTCAGAAAACAACTATGACTGGTGAGCAAGTCTGGTCTCACTGAGCAGGTTACGATCTGACACCGATTTATTGGACCACCCGGATAAGCTACATGATGTAATACTGGATGGAACCAAGTTTTCCGTTTTCCGTTCATCGATCAGACTGACATAGTTGCAATGTCGAGTGAATTTAATTCGGTGTACAGAACAACCCCCTTTTGTAACAGGATAGGATATTGGTGATGGTTCTCCTTTTTTGGACGACGTTTAAATGGTATACTTTTACATGGTATCCAACAAAAGACCGCACGGAAGGGTCAGCACGCCGTGTTGCATATTTTCCTGCCAAAGTGTAGGAACCTGAACCTAGTTCGTAAATTTCCCCCAAAAAGCTCGGACACTGTGCTTCTGTGACACTAAGAAGTATGATTTAGACGGTTATCAGCTAACATTAACGACGGGTAACGTCTGCGATCCAGTAAGTAAGTTTGACACTGGACAGAGCAGTCTGGATAACTGCCGGTTGCACAAGTTTGAAATTTTTTCGGGTGCAACACATTCTGATTTCCGAATTCAAGTGCGTCATTTAAAACAGTCGTGCAAATTCGGGCAAAGCCCAAACCGCCCATATGTGTACAACCTGCGGAAGCACGAGACCGAAAATGGTCGGACTCGCTGTTCCGCAATGTATTCTGTGTAAACTACCCCGCAGGCACCAATGAGTTCACTGGTTCAGGTTCTTCCGTTTCCACTCAGCATCTGCAAATACACAGAGAACTCCTGCTAGCAGCCAGAAGGCCTATAAATGATGGCCCAACTATGAGCGCCGACGCAAATCACTTTCTTAGTATGAAGGAGTCAGTGCTACTCTCCGTGTAGTACACATCCATCGGTTTGGCATCACACAAATGTTTTCGGGAAAGGCTCACCTTGGGGTGGTAGTTCATTGACTACGTGATTAGTGGTGAAAATTTTAGACAGATCACTGTTATAAAATGGAATAAACTTACCCCACTTCCATTCGTTTGCTTTTACCGGGGGGACAGTTTTTTATGCTGGTAACTCAAAAGTCCGATTTTGCTAAAGTACGCGCTATTGCACGTTGCTCTCCGTTTGTTCGAAGCTGCAATGAGAAGACTGGGTCCATCACAAATTGACCGCTTGTTATGTTTTTGCTCGATCTGTGTGGCGTGCACTCACGTATCAAGATCTACCAAGATTCTGCCTAATTCTTACACAGTGCTAACAACGTAAGCTTCCGTTTCCAAGACACCCTTCCAAGATAATGGCTCAGGTCTCCTGATCGTGAACGTTTCGCTAATAATCACGTCAATCGCCTGACCAGAAAATGTTCCTCGACCTCCTCAGTGAGGCGATGAGGTGTTCCTGATGACAGAGATAATTGACAACGAATGAGGTACGAGTGTACTCAAGGGGTTCTTTTCAGATATCCTGACGCAACCTGTTTTCCTAAATACCTACGAAATGACAACTGCAATTTTTTAGGCAATATAACCCGTCAAGTCCAGAAACAGCCATTTGTTTCACATTTAGAGATAAGTGAAAGTTCTAGCAACCCTGATTTGAATAGAACTTCATCCCCAAAACTGCACGCTATGTCTGGATGCTTCATTAAGAATGCATCTTGCTGGGCTGCATTTATAGAGCAAGGCGTTTCCTCTCCAAATCAGTAAAACTACATCAGAATGCAACCCCTCAATGTCTGATGATGAGTGACGTTTCCTCAAAAAATACACTGCGGTATCTTGAATGCCTGCCAGCTGAAGTATTAGATTACCTTTGTGCATCAAATTTAGTTGAAGAATATCATGAGAGGTTTAACTGTGATTCCTATGCGTTTCCCGCTAAATTGGAATTCGTTCGCAAATGAATGTAGTTCGTGAATGATCATCAGTTTCCTGGAAGGAATCCCTTATCATCAGTGCATAGATGTCGTCATGTCGCGAGTCAGTTGGCTTTTTTATCAAAAAAAAAATCCTCGTTTGATCAGTGAGGAAACAAGTATGATGCTTTATTGGAAGGTGTACCATCAAGCCAGATGATGCACAATCATGGGGACTGTCATTGGTGAACGCTTTGAGGAAGCGTACTTCTTAATGATGACAATCTAAAGCTGCTCTGTTCCCGAATACAAGTGCACAGGTTCCTCAACGAATTCAAACGGTAAAATGAATGCCATGCACTTTATAATGCTGTGCTGCACATGTATAAGCAACAGAAAATTACCTGTGTGATTTCAGTTCGGATTCGACCCACAACAAAGAAAGGAAAAACGCAAAATGGCTCCTTCCCTAGCTCATCCAGGTTTGCCAATGCCATCTCAAAGACAAATGTGACATTATCTGGTCAAACTGAGTAAGTCAGCAGTATTCACGTTCTTCGACCCGGGGAGAGTTCCGTCCGACTGTCTGTTTTGATACGGATTGGAGCACATTTTGCATCAACCAGTGTTTTAAACTGTGCATTCGCAAAGTGTGCGATTGTAAGTCTCCGTTTGCTCCGCGCCCTCGTACTGCGGAACACGCCTTGGTCTTCTCAGAGTGAGACAATTCCATGGGATGGTCGATATTTAAACCAACCTGTTTTTGTGTAGCGGACAAAGGAAATAGTGTCGAGGAGATTTCAGCAACAACCAACTGTGATATCCCGATTAGCAGGCCAACTGAAACATGAGGCTACCTTTGTGTAGCACAATAAATTGAAGAATACCGTGCACGAGAGATTCATCTGGAATTCAGCTCAAACCAGTCAAAATAAGTGTATGTATTACAATTTGTGTTCGAGTAGGACGTAAGTTTGACGGAAGCTGTTAAAGTGCGCCTAATTGATGAACCTGAGGAAGGAAAAAACCGATCGTGACCCGCCAAAGCATTTTCACGAACCACGGGAACAGTATGTTACTTCAAGGAAATGATGTATCCCGTTCTCGATCACTATCCATTTGCTGCCCTGAATTGCTTAGGGTGCGTACAACTGGGTGGATTTCTCGCTTTCGTGCATTTAAAATGACTCGAAATTAGCAGATTAAACTGGCAACAGTTCGTACACTGGTTTCACTTGTTCAGACTTGAATGGTTTGTGTTAGATATTGACGATTTATTGTCCAAACACAGAAGGAGTTTGCTAACATACATGGTTATAACTGAAAACAAAGAAACTGAGTAAAAGCCCATAGGAAATATCACCACCATAGTGCAAACAAAATTAGGGCCAACGAAAACCGTAATTTTCCAGAAGTTTGGATAGGGTTTTCTAATAAAGACTGAGCAGTGTGCCCGTAAGAATGACACCCCAACAACATGTTCCAGGAGCAACTTCTTCCCGCCCATCCTTTTAACGGTTGGGGTAGAGAAATTTCACTATACTCGCCCGTTGATATCAAGCGGAGGGTAAACTGAAAACAACGAAAGATAGCTAACTAATCACAGGTAACTCTCAGGTACAGTATTACCTGCAAATTTGCCACGTGTGTACTACAGCGCGTGCATTAAACTCAGCCCTGACTTTAGATAATCAACTACTCTCTTTTGAAGTGATGGACAATAACTCTGAAAGCGATATTACTCGCGGTCATTGTGCTCCTGTTTGGATGGCCATTTATGCACCGCATGCTGCTTCGTACCAGCTGACACCGAATGCTTCAACATTAAGCTTTTTACCACAGTTTTACATCCAAATCACGGATATATGTTAAAACAAAGGGGAGAATATTGGCTCAAAACTTCTGTAAAGTTTACGAGTAACACTTTGGCATTTTTTATAGGTCGGCTTTGGTGAGTAATCCTGCGTTTGGCAAAGCTCATCCAAAGATATTTAACTGGTGTTCTGGCACCCAGTCTACCATCAGGATCGCATTTTTTCAACAGTCTTTGAAAATGACAGCATCGATTTTTCAGTTCCACCAGGGACTAGCGATTCCATGTGTCGGACCAAAATAAGTCATGAGTGATTTGTGCGTCAAAACTTGGCGAGACGATAAAAGAAGCGTACAACATAAAATTTGATTGATGCTAGAAGGGAGAAAGGGAGTTGTGACAAGTTCGCCAAAGTATAGTGGATGAAACGTTTCTTCCTTACAACATGAAGAAACGCAAAAGAACAATCTCGTGTGATTTTCAAAACTTAACATTTATCGCTGTTGTCTTACTCAACTGACATTTATCACCCCTTTGTCTGTGATAATTTTATGTAAACTAAGACCCAGTTTCTAATGGTATACCGCAAACAGACAGCCTCACTTGTATGCGGACACTCCCTAAGACGTCTTGCAAGCGTTGTTTATCTTTGTTTGTGCACGCAAGTGCATATAAAACGGTTTTCGTTTTTTGGACTACTACACATGAATACGAATGTGAAATTTCTTGCCATCGATTTGTTAGCTAGCTCATGACTATTGGGCGCAACGTTCATTGAAAGCAGGCAGTCAGCCTATTCACAACACTTGCGATCTTTGAGGACAATGAAAATAGCACAACAGGTTATGCGTTGAACGGCTATAAGAATATGTGTTGCCGCATATGTGTGGAGCACTCTTAATCAGGACAATACAGTTCTGTATTGCAAAAAAGTGTCTCCAAGGTAGAACTCAAAATTCTGTTCTGATACACAGGCAGCTGGTCTCAGTGAAGTTGCCGAGCAGGATTCACTTTGAAGGAAATAACTAGTATACGAGCCTTACCTTCCACCTATTTTCAGTAACAAGTAGAGTTTTCGCTGGCTAAACTGTTAGTGATTTTGGAAAAGCTCACGAAGTTCGTCACTTGTAGCCTTCCACAGAAATGAGCCTTTCGTCTCTTCTAGTCTAAGGACATTCCTTTGGTTTATATGATACCTCCCCCGGACCGGTCTCTGTTCGCAACCAAAACGACAAGTTTCATAATACGCTTTCGGGGCCATGGTCTCGAAATGCCAAATACGTTTTCTTTGTTGATTCCCTTGCCATAAGGCACCATAGCATACCGTCATGTAAGGAAGGTCACAAGAGGAAGCGACAGTCTCCTTTTTCGTTATTTCACCCAAATTTTACTGCTTGAAAAGACGGTGACGTCACACTGCTCCGGTTTGCTCAGCTGTCCGCCTTTCGACGTTAGAAAACTTGAATTACTTCATTTGAACCTCCTGGACTGAGGAATCGAACGAAAACTGAAGTAGAACTAGAATATTAGGAAGAAGCGTTGGGTTTCCAAATCAGGACAGTTCTGTTTACACACAGACTATATTCAATCCGGGGATGCTAACTTCACTGACCCTGTCTCCTGGCGAAATTTTATTCCACACCATTGAACTACATCTTGAAAATGCGACAGGGAGGACGGTCATGCATTTAATGGTCTTTTCTCGTGATTTTGGCACCATTGCGCCTACAGTATTTTCGTGCGCACATGCGTGCGCATGCACTCACACATGTTCTTCATTTTGGCGTTGGAACCTGGAACGTTTGGGTCAGATCAAATAATACATGTTGACATACAGGTACTTAACTGCTCAAAATGAGCCCCTCTCTGTGCAGATAGCGCAAGCAGATAGCACCTATGCCACTTTCACAGATTATTCACTATTTTTACCCTCAATCCGCGCTTTTATCCTTCATTTGAGGTTTCATCCTATCACAAGCTGTCTGAAATTTTCATCTGAGAAATCGTCACTCGATGGACCAGCCAATAGGAAACAAAGCAATGTATTTAATGTGACTGAAGCATGAGAAGTGCTATACCCTGCCTAAGTGAGCACTAATCACACTGCAGTTCAGCTGCTCGAGGCCGAACGGTTAAGTGTTCAAACACTGGCGCGAAGGTCGCCGGTTCAAATCTACCCGAATTCCGCAGGATTTGCACGGTTGGATGAAACGGCTTTAGAGTGCATAAATGTGCCCGGTGATCCCTTATGGGTATATAAGAGAAAGGGGAGACAGTTGTGCAGCAGTCATAAACACGAAAATCCATTTGTTTTCCCACTCTTAAGTCCCTCAAAGTTATGTTGTGAACAATCAAACCGGCAGATGAGTTTTTTGTCGTAACTTATAAACACTCATGATGGATAACCTGAGGCAGAAAAGCGAACAAAAGATAGTATTTTAATATGTGCTTACGGTTACTCTGGTGAACAAAGTGGCCTTGCACACCATACTTACGCCTCTTTGTTCGGCATCTAGCCCAACCATTTGGTTTATAAACGCGACCCGTTATTCTCACGACTTCTGAGTACACGGCAGTATCACGCTGTTAGTCTGGCATAAATTACGCCTAAACGCATCTCCATTCAGCGTTGACTGTGGGGCAATCAAATCCGACTGAGAGTCCCATTGACTGCGTTCAGCAATACGGGTAAACTAACAGCTTTCTAAAATTTCCCCCGGTAGTATCTCAACCCACCCAATCGACTGCTCCACATTACACTCACAATTACCGCTAGTGAACAGCTGCCCATGATGTTTACTAAAGTGTGAAAGATGCACCGACCTAGTGAACATTTTGCGTTTAAACAATGTTTATTCTGTCCTGACGCATTTATTGTCTTGGGTCCACATCAAAGGGGGAAAGCACCGAATTAAATTTCCGCTCTTACAGGAGTTACTCGAGTGGTGCATTTACTTGGCCATGTCGGGGTTGGAACAGGTGCGTCAGATGCGTCCAGCGCATGTCAGACGTACGAGGCTCAAATCCCCACAGGACCATGAATTTACGACGATGCGGAGCACTACTATGATTCCAGTATTTCCCTAATTTTGGTCCAAACTCTCACTCAAAGATAATTGTGTCAGGACCGAAGGAGGAATGCGCTACGGTTCAGGTTTTTCCAGTGTACCACATAGAATAAAGGCTTCCCTCCAAATGATCACCTTCCCGGGGTGGTCCCATTTTCTTGGCTTTGAAAAATAATTAGTTGGTTAGTTAGTTAGTTATGAAACGTTAACACCAATTTTCTCACGATTTCATATGCATTTTGGGATTCTGGTCGTAGAGAAGCTGTGGTCCCTATTCCATCTATAGTTGTCATTGTCTCACTGCTCAGATCCTGAACAAACGTCACGTGAACAGACAGAAGATGCGCAGACGCACCCGTGAAATGCGCTGAGCGTGTTGGGTCACCGCGCGCACATGAGCGGGTGACTAACAGTCGAACCAATGCACGTAAACACAGGATTTATCAACGAGGTAATGACCTTTTAACTAAGCTTGAGTAGCTGTTTTTACTTTCTCAGTTAACCCTCCTGTTGCATACGCCTGAACACAGGGAGGAAAGCTCTCATCATTGCGATTGTTGCAAACAATCGCGCCATGCATCTACGGTGTCATGGTTTAACTTGGGAACGTTGGATTATGGGATTCGGCCTGGTGTTTCTGACGCTATTTAATTCAGGTTGGTTTTTTTCAAACAGATTTATTTTTTGAACACTGATAAACCATGGTTTATGATTTTTGTAAATTTAAAATGCCCGTCAACATTTGATAGGACGAACTGTCTACTTGAGTCCAACCGAATCGCCTCCTAATAATTAAATGGTGTATACAAGCATACAACTTGGCCACGGACAGACATAACTGAAAAACTGCTGTGGCCTGTAGAAAAAACTCTAATAATTCCGCATGTGATGTGTTCATGCGAATTTGCACACACTGAATTCTGTGTATCATTTGTAGAGCTCAAAATGTTGAGTGTCTTATACGAAACCCAAAGCTCAAATTGCAGTTTTTCTAATATCAGATGGAAAATATCACAAGTGCGGCCTCCTTCTCAACACATATTACTTATCGGTTTACTCAGCTCATTGAGGATTGTCTTCCACTGAGTTGACGTAAATACTGAGTGTTTAGTTACAATATTCAATATCCTCGAAGTCACAGTTGGCCCACATCAGTCAGTTAATCCCTCACTTCGGACCATTCTATATTGCCCGTCAAGTTTGCTTTCTCCTCAGGCACACTCCATACCCCGAATCATGCTTGACTAACCAAGATAGAGCAGGTTTTACAAGAAAAGATATTTTACTACTGGAAGGTTTTTCTAAGATAAAAGTGCCTGATAATATCAATCGAAATTGCACAGGTAACAGGATAAAAACCAGCTATAATTCACCCTCCCCATAACATTGATTTTGCACTGCCGTAAGATACTTCACTACGGTATTAGCTACACAGCATGTCATACGCAAAACTAAGACCAAACGGATTGTTTGACCATACCAGTGACACCGTTCGAGGTGTAGCTACTTGCGGAATACTAAAGGGTGGCAGTAGCTCTCAGCTGGTGCGGGACTGTTGTTCTTGTGTAAAACCTTGTTGTACAGTTCGATCCAGCTTGCATCTAGAAATGCCTACACGAATTGAATTAGGTCCAAGGTGTCTGTAATAGATAAATATTTTGTGCTTACTGTTAGTCAACTAAGACTACTGGTTAACAATGTCATCGAACGTGCATGCAAAGATTTATCCCATGCGCTGATTACTCAGTCGTTTGAGTTGCTTTGTGACTGCATTCCCTTAGCCGAGTTCTAAAGTCTTGCCTGACATCAATTAGAAATAAATGGTAGAAAAGTCGACAAAACTCACAATAGATTGGGAGAGTTAAACAAATACACTACAAAGGAGCAGTGTTGTCACATGGTTGAAATTGAAACTACTCTAATGTACCAATCCGCTCATCATACATTACGAAATACCGCAAGGAAAAAGCATTTGGAACCTCTTTTTGGAACCTTGATGTAGAGAGGAGGGTTCATCTGATGAATTTGTTTAAAGTTTCCTCATGTAAATGGTTTTTGAAGGGTGACAGATTCCATAGCTGTTGATGATTTATGTTCACAATTTTAACGAAAAGTAACGCAGTACGAAAGAATGTAGTGAAAAGTACTGACATATGCTTTACTTACAGAGCCTGTGCGTTCTACCTGGACAGAGAATGAGAACCTCACATTAATTATAAGACACAATATCGTTTTCTCGTTTTCTCGGGGCTCACCAGGCAGGTTTGCTTCTCAAGTAGCCAAACACTGGTGTTTTACTGAACCGGAAAATTGTACGCAAGTGGTGAAATCCATTTACTGCAGGAAAAGGTGGTGCTAATTGGTGACTACTTTGAATTCCAGATAAATTGCGCATTTGAGTTATCCTCCAGGCGAATGTGCTGCACCTGGCCGCCTCATATATCAGTTCGTAAGATATTCGAGATAACGCAATATGTATTCCTGACGAAGCCTTACTCATAAGGGTGCTAGCTACGTGTTGGTAGCCTAATACCGGTTTCGCTGATCTCGGGCTCCTTGAGGGAGACATATTGAAGTGCCAGTTGAAAAAATATACTTATATATCTCTCGTTAACCACAACCCGTTTTGGAAATAAGTCCAATTCTTTAATAACCTGCCATGTGTTCCACGTGAAAACAAAGCATTATATTTATTCGAGCTGATTTTTTGCTGTGCAAAATTCGGGATGTATTCAACTTACTCCCCCGTCCATGCTACATGGCAAGTCAAGTGATTAATTTTCCCATAACGTTTTATTCTGTTAAAAACAGCCCAAAGTGGCCTTTTCGTAGATTGTGGGATACACGTTACCATTGACATATTTTCTTCTCCCCACGTGTGTGTGCCTCAGAATGCGTTAGGCTTTATAAAGATGTAAATTCACTAAGAAACAAAATATCATACACAGGCGTAGCGCACTACCCATGAGGTTGCTGAAAGCTTTTCGACAGGATACGACCGGTTTATCCCTTCTTGGAGCTCTTCAGGGAAGTACATTCGCCGATTTTCCATGAACTTTATGCTACCAAGATTGCAAGAAAGTCGACAATTACACACATTAAATAACGAATTGGTTTTCATGGGAGGAGTAACTGAAATCTAGAGAGATCTGTCGTTTCTACTGTATTGAGATATCTGGAATATCAAGCCAAATAAAACATGAGGCGGTCTGATACAGCACATTCAGTTAAAGAAGAACATCATCTATGAGATATTCAGCTGGGTTTCAGGTGAGTTTCCTTAAAAACCAAATTGGCATGCAAATAAGTGTATTTGCTGAACATATCAAACACTTTGATAGGCTATTGTAATGCTATATGTCGGCGAGTATCCTCCACTGTGTTTCCAGTTTCTTAGCCCTGAGCAAAAAACGACCACGGGGTTGTCCAGTTTGGCCCCTCCCTTTCCCCCAAAGAATCTGTGGTGGAAGATGCGTGGATGTGAGCTGTAAACTAGACAAAACAAATGAAGGTCTTTAGGTTGAAGATGAAGAAACTTGATCAATAGTCAGAGATGATGAAAAAACCTCTGTCCGTCCAACCTCAACCAAGGTTGCAGTCTACTTTTTCATCATCCATGCTCTTGTTTCTTGACGGGTTTCAGGCCAATCAGACGTATGAACAACGCTACGATGAACTACTTTACTAAGCAAGAAGCTTCTTTTCAAAAGTAACTTCCAAAACCCACTTCCAAATAAGTTGTGTTGTAAAAGAGAGGCAAAGCATCCTCACTGTTATTTCCCACTATAATGACAATACACCTAGAAGTCAACGATTGGCTGGAAGAGAAACGTCTCATTTGCATGAGAAGTTTGCAAAGGCGAAAGCACGAATTTTCTTTAGCCTGGATTCTACTTGATACAAAACAACTTAATCAAGACGACGCCCCGTTGTTTACAGCCGCGAGAAGCCAAAAGTAACGTTCTCATACCGGTGTTACAAAAGTTTGTCTCAAAGTATAAGATGTGACTTGTATGCCAGTTCATTCATGTTATCGACATCTTTCTGTAAAGCAACCCATAGAAAACGTTTGTATGAAAAGCTGACGGTGTGTCGGTTGACAGGGGTGTACCTGACCATGGTGGATCTCATCGCTGACTTGCGAAAATGTAAACATCAAGGTGCTAGACTAAATTCCATTGCACACAAGTTTTTTGTGTCGCGTAAACAACTTTCCATTCCAGCAACTCATGTTGATCGTGTGGCTGAATGGAGTTAATCCATGCAACTAAAACACGTTTGCTGCAAACCACGAAATCTGCAATCACTCCGAGTGAGAGAGAGGGAGCAGAATACAAACGAAATCGATGAGACACACGCGACGGAGCAGAAACTCTACGGCTCATCTGATGTTTTACATTTGTTTGGGACTGGTAAGAATTAGTTTCATTGTTGACAACAAAAAACATGAGTGTTGATGTGACTCCGGGTTTACTAACACTCAAATCTTGCAAGTTGATCTCCCAACTTGTGAAGATGTTGCATACGTTGCTCAAGTGCTCCCTGCAATCCAAACTCGCGCCCTTTCCTACTCCAATACAGTCAGCCGAACCATCACCAGTCGGTCAGAGGGTTTGTTAATCTGTGGCACTTAACGTGGAATAATCAACTTTCCCCAGCAAAACGCAAGCCACCGCCAAACTGCATATCTAATCTGTCCAACAAAAACCTACCACAACAATTCCTCTTGCAAAAACTTACCCTCTAATGCGGATAAGTATGACATTTGAAGCTATTTAGCTGACTGTTCCCTGATAATACGGAAAACAAACTGTCTAGGTTATCCGGGATTTAATGGTATTTTAACTATAATTTCCGATAGAAATGTTTCACCGGTGAACAATTGACTGTCGCAAAAAATTAACATAGACTAAGCCCAAAATGTTTGAATAACTTAGAGGAATCCAGGAACAGATGTGCACGTTAAAGTGCGTGCTTTAATCAATTGAATGCAAAAAGGTGCAAAAACGTAGAGTGTTTAAGTGCACTGGACAAAAAGGAGTTGGGTGCTATTCATGCTAAATGCAACGCAGTTGGCAGAGCCAAATTGAACCTCTGGGCAAAAATCGTTCTAGCTGTCATTTTTCCCAGTTACATTTTTAACGTCCTTCAAGATGGATAGTGAGCTACCTAACCTACCAGGAAGAACGTGGTTTAGCATTTGTACTTCTACAGCGTACTTACACCGAACTTTCGTGAGTGCCTAATTAGTTTCCAGGCAATTATAAGTCCGACCATTTTTCGCGGGAAATTAATCAACCAAACTTATTAATCCAGGGTACATTTTTAAAAACCTATTCACTTGTTTGATCGTTTAAAACATCTTGCAGATTCACTTCTGAATGAAAGCTGAAAAAGGGCAAAAATTCATACGATCAAAGAGGTGACTCAGTGGTTAGAGCGCGACCTAACTGACCGGAAGGTTCGTTGTTCGAACCCGACCTCCGCATCCGGAATTCCCCTGTCTAGGCTAGGGCAACCTGGCATTATTCCAGCCCTCATGCTTCATTCTGGTGACATGGCAGGTAGGCACTGAAAGTGTGCCACAGCTGAACTAGGCGTCCTAAATCACGCGGTAGTGAAATTATGGAAGGCAAGTGTCCTTAGGCTGACCTGTGTGTTAGTTCAGCAACGATGGGGAAGGAACCATTTTTGGATTTTTTTGCGGTGGCTAAGGTTTTCCTGTTAGCTAAGGTTTAATCAGGTTTTGACTTTGGTCATGTAAAAAACCTAGCTGCCAGCCTAATAAAGAGGTTCATTTTGTTCGTTAGTATACAGTTCGTCACTCTAGGAGCCAGCCAACAGGTATGACAACGTGATTAGAATCATGTGACTGGTGGAGGAGTGGCTCCACATCCTGTCCAAGTGTGACCTAATCACACTTCTGATCAGCGGCTCTTGATCAAAATGATAAGTATTCAAACTTCCAGCTGGGGGAGGGGGGGGGTCGTGGGCTCCCTGGAATTTCGCGTAATGTTGATGATTCTAAATAAGGCATAGACTGCTGCACAGTAGTTCTCGACCATTCAGCAATAATTTGCTCCACTTACAAGACGAAATTTCTGAATATCCTTACACATCAACAAAGAACTGCGTCAAACATCGCGATAAGCAAGGTTAGTGTCGAAGCTGGAACAGCCAAATTGGCAAATGAGTCTTCGAAACTTTTGTGTACTTTTTGACGTTTTTTTTGTTGGTATGTAAGTAAGCCACCGGACACTGGAAAGCGCTGGAAATATAAGTGCGAAAAGGAAATATGCGGGCCACAAAAATTTCAATTTGGATGATCTCACTGCATACTGAAAATATTCATCCATGCTAAGGATGTTGCGAATGGTAAAACCTTTGTGCATTGCCAGTGTGTGAATTTTTTTTGGTGTTAACTTTGAAGTGAAATTAGCCTCTGTATTGTGGCGCTCTTCAGAATGGACTGAACTGAACCAGGCAATAGATGCTGACAAAAATTGTGAAATTAACGTCTAACCCGGGACCGGTAAGTTCAGAAGGGGTTTCCGGGAATGGCGATGTTCACTCAGTGTTCATGACATTGGCTAGTCAACACGACGGTCGACGTGTACACGTTAGCCAGTAGTATTTGTCATTCTTGGCCATTCCGGAACCGAGAAAATCTTGGGAATTTTGGTGGTCGATTCCCTCAGTTACACCGAAGTCACCGAAATCTATTCAATTCATCCTTCAGACAGTTTTATTGTTCTGGGTTACTTTTCAAGACAGTACTTCAATACGTACATATCTTACGCACATATTGTGTAATGTTCAAATGGTTGCACACAGCCGGTGACAAAAACAACGGTAAACAAATATTACTCAGACGTATACAAACAGGCAAATGTTCAACTCTCTACTGCGCCAAAACTTGATTTCATATTCGCAATACACAAAAAGTGTGTTAGATCGACAGGAAACGCAAAACGATGCTCACAAGTAATATTGATTTTCATTCAAAATATTTCCATTCGTTTGCCTGAGAGCTAGTGATTCGTCTGTTATTCAGCAATGAGTATGATAGAATGAACTGTTTACCATTTTGTATTCGTGATCCTCCTCGGAAAAGATAAGAAAAAAGACGGTAGTCAAATTAAGCATGCCTTTGTTTGTTTGCAAATCACATGATCTGACATGATACCCCCTCCGTCCACACCTTTGTAAGTTTGAAGATTCTACAACGAGTGTGGAAAAATCCAAGACTTATTAACTTAAGTGACTGGTGACTACAATCCATGACATTCGGGTTCAAGTCACTTTATTTTTCGCGATCATTATATAACCGCCCATTTTGCACACAAGATGTCAAGCGGTTTAACTCATTGGCCTACATCCTGTACTCAACACTGGACTTTTAGAAATCGAATAATTGGATGGTTAAGCCAAGTAAGTCGTGACAGATTTGCGTCACCACGTATAATCAACGTTTCAACGTGGATACGATGCGGCAACTTGCAAAATATCCAAGGTTTGGAACCATGTCCAAACAAACTTTTGTAAGAGAACTTGCACACAGTTGGCTCGTTTCTAGATTTTTGTCTTCTCAGAATGCCTCAGCCGAAATTCCGACAGAGGAATGTCATTTTCGCAGTTTGAATTCGGGAATACTCTGTTTAGAATGCATAATTTGCAGTCACATGACTTCAGTGCACTATTGTCCGGTACATCTATACATAAACAACATAAGGGCCTGATTAAAGAATAGGCTTTCTCAGCTGTTTCATCGATATTGGAGATCATCAGTCATGCATATCTCAGGAAAACCAAGAGGGACTCGAACCTGCAAACTCCTAGCTAGTCATTTGAACACTTAGTCCTTCGGCTACGAGCGGATTTTCAGCAATGCCTGAATGTAATCGCCATTAGAATTCCAAAATTCAATCACAATACCAAAAAAAACAGGCTGTTATACCGGTGGTCATCCACGTCAGTCAAGAAAACCCTTCTGCCAATTAGAGACCCAATTCTGGTTTAGTATTAGATTCATCATTGTGGTTGGCGGGTCGTGGCAATTTCACAACACTTGTAGTGATACATACTGGGTTTTCGCAGACGAAGTTCAGTACATTCGACTGCAAAGGGTTTGTTTTATTAGATAGCCTTGAAGTGATTTGGTGACCTTCAAGAGATTACACTAAACGATTCGGCTGGATTAATCTTGGACCTGGAGTGATAAACGGGTTCTGGTGAAGAGTTATCCTGAAAAGGAGACCGGTGCAACATCTACTCAGCCTCTACTCTGGATTACTGTTCACCAATCAAGTCCTATAAGTTTTATGGACTACCAACTTGTTTTAAACTGTCACGACTAATAAGCAAAAAAACCTATTGAGCATTCAAATTCTTCCCTGAAGACATCGGCTTTCGGCAAGTCTTTATGATTTTCAAACCTGATTTCTTACTGCTCAGGGTTCATGTGGGTGACAATTAGTGTGCAGCTGTTGCCGGCGACACAGACACATCGGCATCATGATCACACATTTACATCGATAAGAATCGCTTGGTGCGCATCCTTTATTCCACAATCGAGTAATTTACACAACCAGTTCAAACGAGTTTTGCGCTACTGCGCACGAAAGATTTAAATTAATGTTGCACACAGGTTATCGGTTTTGTTTACTTGGTGGACTCGAAGTCCTAAAATTTGTTCCAATCCAACATGACTTTTGGACCACGAAGGCTGTGAGGTGAGTTGCTATTGATCAATGTGATGGATAGCGGAATGACTTCCGAGTTGAATAAATTTGTGGGCCTGCCTTCGTGAAATCAGATAAGAGATGTGTTCCCTGTTGCTATCAAAGCGTAGCCATCTACTCAAGCTCTCCAAAACTTCGGCGAATAAAAATGTGGCGGCTAAAACCACCGAACAGCAATTACGCGGTTTTTACAGTCGTTGATGATGACGAAGTGACTTCCGATTAGAGAGGTCTGCGTTAGATGACAGCCTGGTCACTTTTCAGCTGACCTAGAAAGTTAATGTGTCCTTGAAAATTTCACAAACCCTGTTAGAACTTTTGAGTTGAGCATTCTGGTTCCAGCCAAAAGATTCGGCCTTTTATGAAGCATAAATTCCGGAGGAAACGGTTGCACTGAGGCTCACGGGACCATGTCCACTAAAAGCTGTAGCCAGCGATAAGCAAACCTCAGGACAACTGTCTTCACATACATTCGAAGGTCAAACAAATCTATCAAATCTCTA
>SJOL01004514.1:74772-106085 GCA_004794785.1 Opisthorchis felineus | reverse complement strand
AGCAGCGGAACTGAGACGTCTTCAGGTGTTTGACAATCGTCGTCTCAGGATCATAGCTAGTGCGGTTTTGATGTCGGCGAATCCGTAACGAGGCAACTAGAAAGCGAGTTTTCGGTGGTGCGACGGGTATGATGAAGAATGTGTCCAGCACCAGAAGCTGCGTTGGTTGGGACATGTGTTGCGTATGCCGAACCATCGTTTGCCGAAGAGAGTGCTGTTTTCCATGCCCAACTTACACTGGCGGAAGCAGAGAGGTGGCCAACCCTTGGTCTGGCAGAGGAGTGTGAGAGAGATTACGGAGCGTTTGAATTCTGAAGTTGCTACTCGTCTACAAATCGTAAGGCCACTTTGCTAGAGATATAATGTTTTAGTCTAACCGAATTACAGCTAAGCGTGTCAGTCTTTCGTGATTATGAAGAATGTGAGCAATTTCAAACTGCATGCTGAAACAAACACAGTTCTGCAGAAACATAAGCCTATTCGTTCCCACTCATACCGCAAATGCGGCTCTAATGTTTGCTGGTTTACGCAATTAGCGTATAGTCACCGAAGGGGTAGTGGACCAAGATTCGGTCTCAGTGGCCCGAGTACCCGGAACTGCCCAAAAAGACTTGATCAGGAGATCACTACAGATGAGTAGGATTCAAAATGGAAGGAAATGCTATGTAGCAATACCCAGCAAGGGGTGAAGCGTCTAAATTATTGGCAAGCTGAAGATCATTAACCGGTCATCGAGAAGTGTCTCTTGGTGCCAGAAGGGGTTCTGTGTTGAAGGCACACCACTCTCTATGGGGTGGTGACGACACATGTCACATTATCGGTAGATACAGATTCACGTATTTCTGACGAACTGTCGTACTCAACTTTATTCCTTGTTTCTGTGTAGCGGTTGTGTTGGTGTAGCAGGACTGGTAGATTAATCGATAGGAGATGTTTTTGTTTAAGCCTACTCGTTTTGTCAGGTGACAAAACAACAGACGTAACATCTAATCTAGTGTGAATTTCACTTGCGAAGCGATTGTTTCGCTGTAAACTGTATAGTTAACGATAGCGGCAGTTGTCTGAAAAGTGAATTGTTACACAGCAGTTTACGCAAGATGTCTATGAATCAAACATTTATCGATCGTAGGTAGCTTTCATTAGGTTACAGCTTTTGATTGATATAAACAAAGTGCTGAGATATTGTTGATGTATTCCTTGTCCACTATGTCCTCCAGTCAAGCCACCGGGGGTTAGGTAAGCGTTCTGTTCCTTATGGTTTCGTTCGCAACGGTAGACGGATTCAAACCAGACTGAATGAGCAGTGATATACCGAGATGGTTCTCAGCACTTACATGCATTTTGTATAATTGAAACCGGTATAGAAGCGACGAGGAAATGGATAGGCCTGGATATATAGTCAGGCATTAGAAAATACAGACGTTAGATAGGGCAAAACTCGCGATCACTTGCTCACTGGATGAGTACTACAGTCCGGGGTTTCAAAATTGTCGTTTCTCCCTGTGAGTGAAGTACCGTAACTGAAAAGCACAGTATAGTTATTTCATCCTTATCGGTATTCATCAGTAATGCGCATCTCATGAAACTCTGACTGTTTAGGACTCGCGTTCTTCCGACTGGTGGTTGAACACCTAGCAGTTCGACCACGATTGGCTGAACGGCAGGGTGATTAACTTGCGATCTGACAGGATATAGCTTCGTACTTCAATCACGGGAACCACATCAGGTGGATATTCAGCTGCTTAAAATGACTAGTTGTTGGACTCTTCCTTGTGATTACCTCGTTAATAGTAGGGTCTATGGTGGGAGATATCCAACCCCCTATCTCTTTCACATTAATTGGAAATCAACGAATATAGGACATCTTTGGCCATGTAGAAGTCTGCCTCGTTGTGGAATCTAAACAATGAACCTGCTGAGTGTATTGACAAATATCAACTTTTAATCTGTCAATCAGAGATGTTTCAAATCGTTCTGCAGTTCAAGGACTCGTAGAGTACTGTTCACGTTGTTCAAAAGTAGCGGACTCTTCTGATTGGTCCTGTCCAATGGCCACTTGAACTGTGTTCACGTTCACATCACTCTCTTTGAACGTTCACCTTCCTGTCCCGACGTATTTATTCCGGTGAGTCCACAGCAAATGGAGAATCACTGGACTCGAGCTTCGCTCTTATTCGAGCTCATCAGCAGTGCATATCCAGTGGCCGTGCCGGGGTTTGAACTCCGGAAATCTGACATGTGAGGCAAGCGTCTTACCACTACTCAACCAGCGCACGTTGGACGTCTCTGAATTTTCACGTCCGTTCACGTCTGAGCGATGTGATTGGTGTGCCCGACTCATCGAACGACGACCTAGTAATTGTCTTGGTTGTGAAGATCTTATGACCCGCCTGTCAGGTAGATCATGCTTCTAGTAAGAAATATCGAAGCGAACAAACAGTGGGCCCTAAGTTTGACCGTATATTCATAGTACAGACTTCCGACTAAACGGCTGAGCCAAGCGGAGCTGTAAATCCGTGTAAGGCTCCACAACTCTCATCCTATTGATTCCAACAGAAAAAATTTTTCCTGCAAAGCTGGGCTACCCGGTATCCATGTCCACAAATCATGTCCACAAGCGCACGAGCCATCTTTTTTCGGGCATTTTGTAAGATTTTTTCAGTGAATGTAGAATTGCCTTTTCATTCCATTAGAGAATTAACATCAGGATTCTAGAAATGACGGCAGCTAAGAAAATATTGGAGGGAGCATTCCGAAGAGATGGAGAACTACATTCATCTATTTGGTGACATCTAAGAACTTGTGGGAGTTTCAGAGAGGTTTGGTAAACAGCCGGTGGATTTACCAAACCTCTCTGAAACGATGACTACCCAATCAATCCGAAACATTTTCCAGTTGACTGGAAACTTGTGGGAGTCTTGTGAACTGCACCATTATTATGCAGTAGTGGAAGAGAACCTCACTAAAGCAATACTGTCTTCCTTTTTCATTGGTCTCTCTTGAAAAAAGACCACCATTAGAAATAGATCTTTTTCGCTTTTTCCCTTAAGTGGCCACTTAGAAAGAGACAACCGTGGCATCTGCTGATTTAAGACTGAAAACTCACGGAGTCGGGACGTTTTTTGCGTTACTGCAACACACTATATTTAACTCGGCTCATGAGGCTCTGAATGGGGCTAACCTATGCGGCAACAACTGACGCCAGTCATATTTATCTCATCAACTACGAAACTGGACGGTGTTAATCTAGACCAGTGACGCCAGGAGTGTTTATTGTGACGTTTGACGGTGGATCACGAATTTATTGGCATTTTTATTTCTTCAAAGTTGCTTTCTCGGAAAAAATCGCAATGGTATGAGTCTCGGATGTGAATTTTTCCCCCGCTTGAGAAAGTCAGATGTTTTCGCTGACCTACTTCACCAGTGCGAAGGGATTACTTGATGCTTCCATAGAAAAGGGTATTAAGGGTTGGATAGGATCTACAAAGGTAGCACCTGAACGGAACCACAGTAGTACCGTATTCATGAATGGTAGTGTTTGGAAATATTATTGGGTTGAATGCGCTCACTGGGTGTGAGTCAGCTGGCTGTTGATCTGGTAACCAAGCCTAGCAATTGGCGATCAGTAGAGGAAGCAACATCACTGCGCGGTTGTGTGCACTGTGCATCAAGCATAATTTCCAAGGTATATTTGAAGACTCCAGGTTTAGAAAATGTAGCACCCACGCTGTGTTTTGGTCTCTTGAATGAAGCAGCCACGTCAAACTTGATTTATGTTTCTGATTGTGCCAACGAGGCATCATGGAACACAGATCGATGAGTACACCCCAGAGTGGCTAAATAGATCTGCTGCTCGCTCTACAAGAAGTGCTATTCATCTGTACACGTTTTAGATACTCGCCAGTTTGTAGGCTCCCCAGTATCTGTTTATGTTATCGAGCAGAAGCAGGATCTTCCAGTGGCCGTAGCCAATGTGGCCAATCGATTTAGTCCTGTGTGCAGAAGAAAATCAGTGACTAATTGTACATGAACCCGGTAGACTCATGGCTTCCCTTTTACTCCTTTTTCACATTATTTTCATTTAATGATATTTAATTTAATTTGGCCATCCAAGTTTTTGAATTTTCATCATTTTTTCCAATGACTTGCATTCATATTACACGTTTTCCAGTTGATTCTCATGCCAAAATTATTTTGATTTTTAGGCTTGTGTTTGCAATTGACCGTTGATCGATTTAACCCGGTCGATCTCATTTGCTGACCCGACCTGACATTCCGCGTTGACTGTGTAAATTATTGAACGGCTTCCACGTGACCTGAGCTTATGGACCGCTTATACTACTTGTTTCCATACGACGTCTGTATTTAAGAGCACAGGAGTAACCGCTGAGCTCAACGAAAACACCAGCTTTGACGGCAATTCTTTACTGCCTCACAGCCACAAAGTTTATTTGTAATTAAAGACTTAGAGTTAAAAGATTGGGTGAAAGAGGAACCTGGTGCTGGTCTGTAAAAGCAGTCCGAGGTGCTCATACCTGCGAGCATTCAATCAGACAGTCTGGAAAGAAACTGATAGCAGAAGCACCACTGACGTCAGTCGGTCACCATTTCTTAATGTCTTCACCCAAGCGCAGGGATGGTCACGAAGACCCCACCCTGTAAGGCGGACCGCACCAAAAACACCTAAACCCTCGTAGTTTCTTTTGCGCCCTTGTGTTAAGTCATAAGTTGTGCACTCCGCGGTTTGCGCTGTTCTGAAGGACTCGCAGAGAGTAACACTCATCTCGGTAGACAATATGTCTGTACGTGTAGCACACGGCGGAGCCACTGCAGCTGGTGTTGGATTTTTCCACAAATGAAGTACCCATTTTCTAAATGCCTTGTTACTAGTTCGTTGACGCCGTCCGACACCAGCAACGCTTCTGAAGCATCGGCCGTTTAAAAAATGAAGACGCTTCAAACCAGCTGTCCGCAGAGGTTATGTCTCTAAACCATACATCAATACATCCCTTACTGTAGTGCAGTACGCACAACCATTGAGACACACTGAGATGATTTTTGACGACACAACTGAAGTAATTTAGAAACGTGATGGCGGCCTTTGAGATTTGTGCATTGGAATTATGAGTTTCAACATGTACACAGAATTGGTGTTGAGCTGCACATCAGTTTCGACTGAGATTCGTGCAACAGGTTTCTGTTGGCACTCAGCAAACAGGTCTGTACCCTGCAAAACCATATAGGCATCCAGTTAGACTTTGAGATCTGTTCCAATCGTCCTTACATTATTCTACACTGATAGGCAGTTTGCCCTCCCCCCGGGTATGCTGGCGGAGCACACAACATTGCTGGAGAAGGCATTGTGGTCAAACAACTGCCTCATTAATCTGGTAGAAATCGCCTCATGTTGAGAGGTACGCGGAATTGCAATTTAGATTATGATTTTAGTTGATTTAGAAAAAATCCAAGGGACTCCCAAAGATGAACCTGAAAATATCACAACTGTTACGAGAAAGTGTGCACATAGGCAACCGACTGCGACCAATCAAAACGTCAGCGTCAGTTTTATTTATGTAAATCCACTTTCAGTTGTGATGGCACTAAGAGGAGATGAGAAACGTGAGCGTAAACTGTGTGCCCAGATTGTATACGCTGTTAGTCGACCGTAGATCAACTGTGATTGGAACTAATCGATCATCACACAAAGGAAACAGAGCTCATCTCCACAAATCGCTCTACTTTTGAGCTCGAATCAAACGGCCAATGAGACTGAATCTCCTAAGGACACTACTGAACACTCCTTTCCAGCTTGTCCACAGAAATCAGACAGACCTAAGAGGCGCTTCAAGACCGCCATTCTAGCAGTAATCTAGACTTATATAAATGGTGTCAAACTCACAGTAAACTGCATCTCACACGTGAGAAACGAACAAGGCTTGATTTCTGAGATTGTTCCTCTGAGCTAATGCATCACAAATTCACATGATACCAGAAGTCACGTGAAAATGTTTATGTGAACATCGGGGGTATATAACCTTTAGTGAAAGAAAAGGAAAACTGTGACGAAGAGGTTTGAATCAGAGGTACACAGAAACAAGTAAGTAACGTTATTCAGACCGGTTTGTTGGACCGCAGTTCCCTCAAGCCAGCTCAAGTTCAGAAGCCGTACAAATTTCCTTTGGATAGAAAGTTGTGGACTAAACAGTCAGATTCCAATCGTCTCTGTGATCAAAAGTAGTCGTATCTCCCGTAATTGGTTCAGACGTACGCGGTATAGCATATCAAAGGCGTGCCCTTTGTTGCTGACATGACTGACTTCGGCCACGAAGATGCAATTGAACTGGAGTCCGGTTTCTTCCAACTACCACTCCAATACATGGGATTGTGTGCTCGCATTCTGTTCGACAAACTCCCTGTCATACGGCCACAAAGTATTTTGCTTGGTACGAGCACACAGTTGATCGAACACAGAAGCCGGTGGTGGAATATGGCAATTTGTCCTTCAAACGGGACCTGACGTTCAGGCTGGAACTGTAGCTCAAGCACAGATTAGCGGCCATGTATTTTGTATCAACAGGGTTCCTAAGCCTTCTCGTGACTGGGAGTCTCAAGTGGACGAAATGAACATTGTTCAGTTTTGGGCTTTACATGTAGCATAGTTTTGGATATCAGTGGCTCAAGATAACCGTTCTGGAAGAACGTGAGTCCGAATAATTTTACTTTCTTTTGTAAACAGTTGGTGGAGAATATCCTCATTGATTTCTAATTCAGACATCTACCAAATTAGGTTACTCCTCTGTTGCAACGGAACAAAGTCACCAAATAAACACAGACGTCGAGGACACGCAATTGTTCGTTCTGTTCTGGCTCGAAAGCATGATTACAGTTTTAGACCTTTTTCAGTAGGGGAAAGTGCAAGAGATTAATTCACGTCACAGTTTTCATTGTTCTTGCCCAAATAGAGCATGGGTTTGCAGTGTCTTGGCCACTTGTGCTCTATATTAGTTGAACAATTGCAATCAATTATTTCTTTGCGGTACTGATAGATCCATCTGAAAGCGTTTTCAAAATAAAGCATGACCTGGATAGGCAGTGCAAATGTTGATGTCTGGAAGCCTGCCAATTTTTTTAAAAAAGTTTTCATATTTAAACAGTGGATTTTGCTGAGAAGGACCAAAGTGTAGCCTTGTCAGTATTAATTCAATTTATCTATAGATGAATTGGAATGAGCTGTCGTCCATAATCCACGGTAAAACATTCTTCTAGGTTTTACACCTGTATGAGAGTGCACGAAAACTTGTGTTCAGACCATGAGGTCACAGAATGAAATTTTTGAAAAGTATGGTTGCTATGAAAAACTTTTAAAATCTTTTCTACATTGTAACAATCATCAGCTGTTCTAAGTACTCTGATATGCACTAAGACTTGACCGTTCGAGTAAATCAACTGGCCACAACGAAATTCTGCATCACAACAATAAAGTTATCCGGGCGTATTGGAGCACCGTTGAGTTTGATTACCACACGTTGATAAAAATGGTTAAACTATGGATAAAAAACGTATGCTGAGTTTCTTGCCTCGATTTGTGGTGAAAATGCGAACTTCAGCAAACGGTTGTCTGTAAAAGCCTCAAATAGCTTTTGAAGTTACAAATTAAGACCAAAACGGAAATATAACTTCATGGTGATTTTAGGAGATTTCGTAGTATATTGGTAGCATAGATTCAGAAGTTGAAGTGAGTTGTCTTCAGGTGGCGCAAGTGGAGGACTGGCCCCTGGCTGATTGCTGGCCAGTTCAACCGAGTTGATTGAGTTGCTTGTCTCGGTGCACACACAGGAGCCCCACAGCAAATGACCCGGTCGTGTTCATAATCAACTTTAGAACTATCTCCGATCGATTACTTAAAAAACGGCAAGTGATGTTAACTGATTCCTTTGGGTTGATACACACCTACCGGTGTGTATCCATCAAGTAGTTGAACATTGCTTCATAAAGAAAACAACACCCGACCGGCTTCACCCTTCTTGGGGCTCATTAGGTTGGCTCAGTCCCATATTGTTCTTTAAACTTGTGTTCTGTTTGAACCCTAACTGGACAGCTTTCAACAAGTACACTCACTTGCAAATCAATTTGGTTTTTACGGGAGATTCAAATGAATCTCTCTGAATGTGCTGTACAAAGGCCACCTCATGTTTCAGTTGGTACGATATTGGAGATATCGCAGTACATTTTCATAAAGGAAACTACTCACAAGGTTGCTGAAAGCTCTTCGACAGCCCACGACCGGTTTCGCCCTTCTTGGGGCTCATCAGGTAGGAGCAGTCCCCGAGTTTTCGTCAACCTCATGTTCTACTTGAACCCAAATTGAGATATCTCGAATATCTTAAAAACCGAAACATCCGAGGCTTTTGTGGGGTTGAACAACATGATAAACGAGAGATTCAGCTAATAATTTCGGTGTCAATCAAATTAATATACAACTGTTTGGTTCCCTGTGACAAACACCTACTGGTGAGTCTTAGATAGACCACTTTGGTCGCCCAGTAACAAGAACTGATCCAGTTCAATAGGACGATCCTCTTGGCCTGGTTAGGCTGCGTTAATAAGCCGAAACTATGAAGCCAAAGAATAGCTGGTAATGCCTGGAAAAAATATGGATTCGCAGTGCCTAGTAAATAGCAATTCAAATTTTCCGTTCGAGTTTATGCATAAACTAATCTGAATAAACAAATCCTAATAGAACTTTTCAAACGAGACTGAAAAGGGAAATATCTGGTCAGTGGGTCGAACAAATCTATGACAGACGTAATGATAGAAACGGGGTTGGGCCAGCATCTGTCCGGGGTAGGCTGAGGAAAGGATAACCCATGTGCTTTTTAATGAAGCGCTTAAAAATTTAAATTTTGAACTCATGACAATGGAACAACCAACACAGTGCAAACATTTGACACGTTTAATTTTTGTATGATATCGACTGTTTTTCTCGCGGAACTATGCAGCAAGGAAGATTTTGTTGGCTACCTTAGTCAAAATAAAGTTTTTTAAGAGCGACGGATATAACTGAAGCTGATATTTTCAGCGGTGATCTTTTGATGGACATCAAGTTTTCAAAGAACGTTTCCCTTCTATTTCAGCAACTTTGGTTGAAGGGTAAGTCATTCTAAATGGCATTCGTAATAGTGTTAAAACCCACTGGATTAAACCTTTTGTAGAACCAATTTGAAGTGCTGACTGTGTTCTCCTCCACACAAAAGCGAACAACTTTAACAAACTTTCTACAACTGGAAGTAAACTCCCGCACTTATTAAAAGCGGCCGACCTACTTTAAAAGGAAACCTAAACTGTGATCCCTACTACGCTTGCCTCAAAGTTCCGTTGGAAGCTCAAACCAAGATAATAAGATTGGATTACGCTAGAAAAGCTTAATTGCCCCAACCTTGAAACTCAAACCGCCTTATTCAACAGCAGTTGACCGCAAAACCTATGGATATGAAAATTACTAAACCGTGCCATGTATCAAATATCTGTGGGTGTACCATATATCAGTGGTCCCTCTGACCCCACTAAGATAGTTCCAGATTGTACGACTCAATCAAACGCCAATCAGAATCGAAAGGATCTTCGATCCAATCATCATCTAAGTTTAACAAGTTCGATATATGGGACGTCACGTGCGATACATCAGGCAAACAACCAGTCTTTTCAGGTAATGGACACCATACATAAGCAGAATATGTCGTTTCTACCACGTAACGCAACCGTAACGAGCAATAAATCGGACTACTGCGTTAAAAGTTTTCACCGAAAATTAGTTATCGTCTATTATGTTGTCCACGTATTTCAGCTGGTAGGTGAGACTACAGGCCAGCCATTGGAATGAAAGGATCGGAGGAGACAATAGAACACTGACCAAAAACCAGGGCAAGTCTACATGCACACACTGGTACACTCAAACTTATCTGGTTTGGCAAGCTGATATGCGAACACCCATTCAGACCAAATTGAAAACATGCATTCAAGAACACACAAACCCACACTTTTCCCCTATCACGGCTACGATCTATGTCATCCAGTTCTTACTCAATTACCGCACGCTCACTTTGGTTTTCAATTTGAACTAGTGAGCGCTAGAAAGGGCACCCAAAACATTGGAATCGTCATACCCTACCTCTCGTGCTGCCTCATTTTAGCTGAAAATTTCAATAGCACATCGTCAATATCCGACATATATATATACCACATGAGGCAGCTAAATTACTCCACATATATCGGTGGTTTACAAAACACAACTAATTGACAGGAGACGAGGCTGCTGTAAACGTTTAGATGATATTAGCAGGAAAATATGGTGTTTGGGTCTGTTTGTTTGTTTTTATTTTGCGGGAAGCAGAATCCAGCAAGACAATGATAGTTCAACATAACAAGCACGTATTTTGCCAAAATCTGGTGAAAACCTTAAATCCGTAACTTGAATAATGAAGCAGGTTGTCAGCAACCAGGTCGTTGTTCAGTAGGCCCAAATTCCCATTTCCCAACTCATATCACTTTCTTTCAACTCCTAACGATTCCATGGTTTTGGATTGATTCACGCGTCCAAAGCCCCTTCAGGACATCTATAGAAAAAAACACTGATTTCACCCAATTTATCAGTAACTTGAAAAATGTATCATCATTCTACTGGTAATTATGGTCTGCAAGAGGAACCGAAACCGTTTTCACGGAAGTTTTCCAATTCACCCTGTTTATCGGCCACGTAAAACAGTTCTGTCCTGCATAAATCACAACCAGATGGTTTCACTGAGTGGATTTTCTTGAAAACTTGATGTCGTCCTCACGGGGTAACTCAAAGCTTGCCGTGGAGTTGGCCTGATTATACCTTGATCCTAATCCGCACTGGAGAATTACAGTGAAGAAATGCTAAGAAAACGTGCTTTCAGTATACCATCTTGATCCATTACCTAAAATTGTATCATTGGACTGATCTTAAGAGAGCATCCAACTGGCTCGGAATGTCAACCGGTTTGAATAAATACAACGAAAGGTCAAATAGAAAATTAGCGCCCGGAGACTTATGGAATGCCGCGCCTTCTAGTACCCCTGCGCCATCAAGCTGTTGTGATGCGTGCGAAAATATTGCAACCTGCTGCGACAAGACAAAAAACAATAAGCCTGATTTTTTCGACTTCGTATTGTTCATTGAATAACTTTTTAAACCATACTGGCGGACAGAATCGTAGTTTGGGGTGACAACAAACTCCAAGAAATAGAAACCGGTTTTCCAGCTTTACTTGATCAACTCATCGTGCCGAAATTATTGATCACCTACAGTTTTTTTATGGTTCATCAGCGGTCCAATGATCGTCTGACTTAATCAACAGCTGGTTGGTCAAGACTTTGACCAAATGTACCAGGAGCCCGATCCAGTTGGCGGACACTTTCTCCAGAAATAACAATCGAATAGTCACGTGTCCATTCTATTAACCCTTACCTGATAAGCGGCGTAAAAGAATGAAGATTGTTATAGGTCAGGTCATCGAAATCAAATCAAATCTTAAACTAAAACAGCGATAAAATTTCAGTCCAACGATTTCGTACATGATACTTCCCAAACACTAATCAAAGATCAACGGGACACCACCACCTGCTGCCCAATCGGTCAAAAACCGGTTGGATGAAAATTCACATCTAAAGCCTGCACTACCTGCTTTTATTCTTAAAAATCCTAGGACTATCAGACTCACTAGCTTATTTGGTATCACCTCAAATTTTATTTGGATCAACGCACATTTTATGATTGAAAACCCTAGAAAAACATAAATCATTTCTGCAGTGTTTCCCACATTTCTTCTAAAAAACTTTAAATGACTTTGGTAACAGTCTTTCTGGATACTAGTTCATGAATCTCTATATAAATAGCAAATATTGGGAGAAATTAAAAGTTTGTACCCATTTGCTGCAGATGCAGAGGAATCCATATGACAGCTTCGCCGGAAATATGTATACTACCCTAATTTTTTTGAACTGCCTTCTGAGAACTGAAACACCATCAGGTTCGAAGTTATTCTTTAACTCGAAAAACTCCGAGTTCGTTATCCTGAGTAGTGCATACCTCACCAATTTACAGGCCATTGGTACGCGCGTCCTCCTGTATACGAGTTGAAAACCATCTTGACACTTATGGTTCACTAGTCAGCATTGTGTTTACTTTACGCCTACCAAGTACAGCTTCAGTCTCGGGTGCTCTGCGTAATGCTTTTTTACGGAGAAAAAACCATGTGACTTGATGTAATGTTTGCCCCATTGTGTGCACCACTAACACTGTGCTAGTAGTGAACGATTCTTGGAATTGAAGCAGTGAAATCCATTCTATCGTAAGTACGTTTGTGCCGCCTGGCTAATCCGTTCTAATAGCCTTGGAGCCGTGACGGTCCCCCGGACCTTACACTGAGATATACCACGCTTACGTCCGCAATCATAAAAACGATTTTCTGTAGTCCAGCTTTCTCTCCAACCCAAGATAGTGTTCGTCTGACAAGGGAACACGAAGTGGCTAGCAGAAAAGAGACATTTCTTGATTTTATCGTCTCTCAGAACACAAACCACTTTGGAACCACAGTCTACCGTGAATCTAGCCAGCAAGCTCCCTAGTTAAATCTGATCCTTCACCGAGTGTAAAGAGCATTCTTAGCTCACCCGACTCCGATTTTACCACATCCAAAGGTCACCAATAATGAAGATTATCCAAAACATTTTACTAACAGGTTGAACATAGCCAACTTAGCCAAGGCATTTCGGCCAGGAATCGCCCTAAACACAAATGAGTCCAGTCAGTCTGAGCGCGAGTTAATCACAATACTCAACAGATGCTGTTGATGGAACAGTAACCAGGTGGTTACTGTCTCAGGACTCTCTGGCGTTTCGTGAGATGCGCACTGCTGACGATTTCCAATAAGAATGAAACAGCTGTACAGTGCTTCATGGCGTTTCAGTATAGACTGGCATGCGTTACGTAAGGAAATTTCCATTAGAGCTCAATCAGTATCTCTACAGTGAAAAAAAACTGATGATTATCTACATGAAAAGGAACTCCAGAATATCGACCGATCGGTCGCACACCTGTACTTGTAAACATTTAAAGGTGTAGTTTTATCATTGTTACTACCCACATTAGTACTATGTTTTGCACTGGACGCCGTCGATTGTCCTTTGTATTTGGTTACTTCAGTACTTTAAAGAAACACCTAAACTGTACGTTCATTATTCCGAGATTCTGTGAGAGATTCGGAAGTCCCAATCTAGGTCTGTTGCCAAACAAGTTCGAATGTTTGACTGAGCAGATGTACTTACCTCTACTGATGTACTTCTTTTCCTAGTCCTTTTTTCCTGTACGTCCATGACTTATCTATGCATGATTTGTTCTGCTGGCGTAAGTATTCTGCTGAGATCGCAGTTGGTTGTGAACATCGCAGCTCAGATGTTCACATGGATTTCCAGATCAGATTGAGTAAATTTCTTACGGGTCCCTAGAATGTTGCTTTTTTCTTACTGCTTCAGGATGTTGTTCGCTAATGAGATTATCCTGGGTATAATCAAATTCTCTACATGGTATATGATTGATTGCGTTTGTATTCCAAGACCGACGGATGTGGAATGCTCGAAATTATCCTGGCCGCCTCAAGTCTAATTTGATTTTACCAAAGTCCGCGGAATTTCTATTTAGTTTCCAGACCGATAGTGCGAAATTTGCCCTGTTATGTCTTGTTTGCAAATTTATTACCGCGTGTATTCTCTTCAACTTGAATAATCCGTTAGCTCTCTTATTCGCGAATCTTTCGGGAAAAGACTACCTCTCGAAATTTGGGATGTTGAATTAGCCCCAAAGTTTGCTGGAATCTCCATGATTGCCGTGTCTTTTAAGTCACCAAGTGTCTTGACAACTAGGACAATCTAGTCCAGAAAAATACTGCCCAACCGTATAATCGCTCCCAGACGCTAACCAGTTACTGCATCTTGGTCCAAGTACGAAATCCACTTGAAACTACCACGATCCACTATCTTGTCAGACCTGACACAGGGCGATTCACTACCGTCAAGCTTCCTCCTTTAGCCCACTATTTTAAACGATATTTTTACCTTCCTGATAATCACACACCTATTTTTTATTCCCGGTACAATGTAGTGGGTGAAAAATAGGCATGCTCAACTTATTTCGACTTGGCCTCCTAGTTGTGCTTTACTTGTCATCAATCACACTTTCTAATTGGGAATTTCGGCTTTCCTATTTGAGATATCATACCAAATTACGGCCCATCCTTCAAGGTTGCTGCAACGACAACCACAATAACATCGGGTCATTACTCACTCCCTGAGGAGGGTATATAAGCGGGTGTATACTGCGGTGGAATTCAATTTGAATTTTCCCCTTTCACTCCAATTTATTGGTGACCTATAAAACTTAGAACGTGAAATTTGGTTTGCTGATTAACGAAGTCATTTATGTGGTGAATACGGGCTGTGAACTACAAACTAGTCACACCAGGCTGTCATGTATGGTGTTTCCTCGGGGTGCAAAATGTCAATAGAACTGTCCCGGTACGACCTTAGTTTCTTCCATCTGAAGTACCTGTCTTAGGTGTACAGGTCACGTGTTGTTCCACAGCCAGCTGTGAGATACCGAAAAAACTAGGGTAGACCATAACTTTCGATTCATTCCCACATACCTTAGGAAGTAGGTTCCCTGACTACTCCTCCGTACGGTTCGAAGATAAGGAATTTACGGATTCCAAAATGTTCAACTGCTTTCTTGAAATGATCGCTGATAACTTGTTGGCTCGTTAAAATTCAGTAACGTAAAAGAGCATCTCTAATAGGAGCCATCTAAGCTTCAGTCGGGTTCCTGGTTGAATGATAGAATGCAGAGTAGAGCAGCTGCCCCACTGTAGTGCTTATCTGTAGTGCAGAAGAGGTTGGAAACAAGAAACGTTGATTTTATTGATCCTCGTATTAATGAAGGCACATCGAGCAGGGTTTTACTTACGTTGCGGATGGTCCGGCCAATTTCCCTAAAACCACTGTCACAAATACGGAAAACCTAATGATTATCAGCCTATGGGATTAAAAACCAGCATTCGGATCTGAAACTTGTGTTGCTTATGGCTGTTCTTGTCCTCCAGGTATGTGCCAAGTTCTTCACTTTTATATTCCAAAACCTCCAGGGAGCAAGAGTATTCTTTAGAGATCCACTTAAATCGGCGTCCTTCAGAGTTGCTAGCCTTCGCCTTCTCTCTTTGAATTTTTCATGAACATTTAATGAGCGAAAACTACCGGGATGTCTGCTTACACATATTTTGATTGTCTTGTCCGCAGCGACTAAGAGCATGCATGCGAATGAGCGTGCGTTTATAGTGTGCATATGCACCCTGGATCAGACAATGCCCATCTGTGAAATGCAATAAGTAACCCAAATGATGATGCACTGTCATAGAGCAATTTGATATTCCCGGACTGGGTGGGCCTGAAACCAAACCTGTTCATGACATGTGAGGCACTGAGGATGGCCGATATATCCAAGGCAGTTGTATCTACCCAGAGACCAGCATCGCAACACGTCAAGTGTGAGCATGTCCAACACCTGCTTTGCTTTTCGCAGCTAAGAAAATCTTATGGAAGTGGCTCGTCCGCAAGTAGTCTTTGTGAAACATGGTTGTCGTGCCCAGAAGATAGGAGAAAATTCTTTGGATTTGACTATAACTGCCTTTGAAGCTTGGCACATAGGTCACGAGACCATCGATTTGACAATGTAAAATAACGACGGACTAGTTTTGGTCACAAATAAATTATACATCTACCTGAACCGGCTGTTCGTTCTATGCCAGGACGGATAGCTCTGTCATGAATTGATAATTTAATGTGCCATGAATTGAGGTCAGACGGTGTACAATACATCACCTGGAATAGAAGCACAAATAAACCCGACAACAAGCCATAACCACGCTAGTTCATGACTCCGCGGTACCGGAGATCTACCACGTGAAAAATTATTCACCTTCGTAAACATGGCTGAGTCCTACATTCAATGTTGCTGACATACCGCTCGATCAACCCTCCCTTCAGTTTTAGCCCACAATCCGCCTTGTATTTTTCGTTCTCATTTACAAACCTTAGTGAATCCTCTTTCTCAGCTCGTAGTACCGAAGTATAGATGGTTGGGAAAACCGAAAATGCGTACATCTGCACACTGCTCATGAACTGACGCTCTGACCCAAACCAAGTTTCTTACTGAACTGAGCAATGACTTTGCCTGTGGGTTATTTTGGAACTCCAGTTACGTCTGGTAACTTGACGGCGAATCTGTTCGGTACAGATTTGCCCACGCTTGCCGGTGCTGATAACCGGAATATCAGACTTTCTATATCCTCAGACCAAACACGTATTGGTTTCAGAATAGTTACTTTTGTTCTGACCATATAATGCATGGTTAATTTGTTCTGCCTCCTTAGGTGGTGCGCGTATATCTGTTATAAAGTGCTCAGGAATTCTCTACGTAGAGGAATTTTGAAGCGATGCTCATTCATGCCGGTAAAGTCAAGTGTTTTGCTACGTTACGCATGTGCACATTTCCGAAACCTAGGCTTAAGGTCAATGTCGTGAACAACACATGTACACGAGTGGTGTCCTCTAGAAGAGGACAGTGAGTCTCTCAAAGATTGACCTGAGTTTTGCGCAAGGCATAAGTTGTTTGAAAGAAATCGGCAAACAGAAAAGGAAGCTACACGAAGCGGTCTAAACTACACCAGGTTAGCATCTTGCGCACTGTCAAAAATTCTAAGTCCTTTGTTAAGAAGTACGAGGACCTTACCTGATTTGGTGAATTCAAAGCGATCGGCAAGATGTGAATGAAATATTTGCACTTTCCAGGCCACGGAACCCTGTGAAAAACGATGCCTCTCAAAGTAGAAACCTTAACGAAGTCAGTTAGACACAGCTTCTAGATAACAAACACACGAGATATTTATCAGCCTCAGAGTGAATCGACCTAGTCTCCACTCCCTCCCTTAGTACTGGCTTTTGGTGACTGCAATCTGTTGATTAGAGATGGGTATTGTCGAGAGTACGGCTGCATTTTGGCCAACCTGTATACACCCCGAGTATGGTCCTCATTTCATCTCTCTTGAAATAAGAGGTATGGTATGGCTTACTGAATGTATCGGCATACCAAACATGTACTGCCTTGACTCACTATTCTTTGCTAGGCGAATCCGTCAACAGTTTGCAATGCAGTTTCATACTGTGTCAGGCTTCGTCCTTTCAATTAGTATGACCCTACAGAGAGAGAAAAACGGAATTCAACGAAACTGTCTCATGTCCCAAGTCCCAATTTTTCTAACGAAAACCCCGTGGAAAAGCTGTCTCTCTAGGATTGATTCGACAGAGCCAATCAAATTACAGGCCTTATTGGTAACCGATAGGAATGCTGACTGGTTAGTTACAATGAACTTACGATATCTTCTTGGTTGATGGAAACAGTTTACACGATTATCAAGCTCAGTGAATAAACCAACGAGTCCGTTTGTCTCATTAGACTGGCCAACTGCTTCCTGAGCCAAACTAATTTGGATGGTTGTGAAGGATAAACGCACAATTCGTTATCATCCCGAAAAGCTACGGAGAATCCACGCAAATGTGAGATAACTTTTCTCCCAAAGTACAAATGTATGGTGGCCCTCTATAGAAGAAAGTTTAACAAGGAATCCCACTGTTGAAAACGTATTATTTCTCCCGTTTCCTATCACTTCAGCCTCAGGTGTAACAAACTATGTTGTGGTACATTGTGACGCAGTGTACTGTACCGTGCTGTACTATACTATACTAAACTGTATTGTGCTACGCTACACTATACACCATACTGTAGGGTAGTGTACTATACCATGCTACACCGTGCCGTGATATACCGTACTATATTATGTTGTACTGTACTATACTGCACTGAATAGCAAAGTGGTGTCGAAATGACAACGACGATAATAAAAGTAATAATTATTCCTCAGTTGAATACATTCGTCGCTCCGTAGCTATGACCCCTAGAGTGATGACAAACCAACTAATTATCCTGTACATTCCTGCCAAAATATCCCTCCCAGTGAGCCAACTGTGTGGACTCGGATCAAACTTTCCTAACCCCAACTCGCAGCTAATCCCTCTCATTGCGTGATTCCGGTTTTTCCCTGGGCTGCCACGAACTCAGACACTAGGTTTCGCTACCTGAGCTGTCCTGAAAGCTTTCAGCTAATCGTGATCAATGCAACTTCCGTCGACGGGCTAAATCGGTGAGCAAACATCATGAGTGAGAAGGAAAAAGCGTTCACTGCTTCTCCTGTGTCATAGTCAAGAAATTAAAAACACATAATTAAAGATTTTGCGTACCTTCTTAGTTAGTTGTAGCATGATTGTACAGTAGAAGACAAGCCCTGGCAGTGCAATTAAGTGTCACGAAGACTTTGTTTGACTTCTAGCTTAGTGACATTTTCGGTAGTGCCTTTACCGACTTTCGGGATCGAGTCACATTTCATCATTAGTGGTATCCAAGGGCTAAGGTTGACCTAGAAAATGGAAAAAAAGTACCACCGAACCTGGGCACGCTTTCATGTTGAATACAAACATAGATGTGAAATTTTTACCTTGACCAGAACGATGACAGCAACAACAGGGGTTAGCAAGGATGTTTGCAAATACTGTTGCAGAGCGGAGTCCATCTAAAAGACCGCACTGCATGGTCTGACTCGATTCCCAAACTTTTATCGCTCACATTGATCAAACTCAGTACAGAATATTACATTGTTTGATAGAGCTGACTTTCATCAGAAAAGCGAAAGGATTCCAGTACTAAAAAGAATAGATATTACATGCAGACTGTGACAACTTTGGTGCTGAAAATTTCCTACTTTGTTCAAGGCGGTGGGAAACTTGCTCCATGTTTTTTCACTACCTTCAAAAAGAAATAAAGAGAAATGCAAGCTAATAGTTTATCCTCATAGACCGCAGTGTCATCTTAGATGCCTGGTATCAACAAACGCGTTACAAATAAGCTGGGCAGGTGATCATTGAAACAACATCATCTTTTTCGTTATGGTCAAGACGAAAAACGGCCAATCATTTGTAGATATCGAGCGGTGGGACTTTTGCACGGTGTTCAAGGTCACTATACTAATGAAATATTGTTTTGGTTTCCGGGAATTCAGTCACAAAAGTTATTGAGGGATGCATGTTAAGGTACCGCGGTTATTTTAACTGAACCCGTGAACATCACGGATAGAATTGCGTGAGTGTGGTTGCGCGGCTCGTTTGTATTGTCGTTAACATGTGAGCTCCCACTCCTTTGGACTTTAGGTCCCCCTACGTATCCCTTAATTTGATTTAACGCCATCATTCCTGAATTGTTGTGCCATCATCAGCGTACTGAATCTCCGTTTACCATAGCGTCGAAAATGTTTCCGGTGCTGATTAACACTTCAGTAGCTGGCTAGATCCACAGCATCTGAACCAGATTTTGTTTTCTCCAATGTGCTCAAATGATGGCTTTGTCTTACTTTGGACATAGTCCTACATATGGTTTGTTTCTACACGCTTTTTGGATTTGCCATCAACTCAACTTATATGCCGCATCTACACTAGATGCCGCAGTAGTTCCATCACACCCGTATCAACGTAAATAATACATCGCTTCACGCACAAACACTTACTCCGATGAGTTATTACTTGAGCTTAACCTCGCACACATGCGTGCCGAACGTATATGGCTTTGCATTTTCCAGCAGCTTTGCGAACTGACCAGGTTGTGTGGATGCGCTCAAAGCTTAGCATTACATGTGTGAACCTTCGTTGTTTTTCCGACATCAGACATACACATCACATCAGGATGAACGTGCCACCAACGGTGATTTAACTGCAGAATGCCACGACAGCTCGGCAAAGTAAACGGAGTTCATCCACCGAAACGAAGTCCATGGCTGGGATGCCACAGTGGGGAAAACCTCGTTTTCTGACAGTAGTGAGAACGCATATCGTAATTTTCAATTCAGATTTCGTCCAATCAGTCAAACCAATCCATAGTGGAAAGCAAAGAAGTACTGTATAGTTGGTTCATCCTTGTCTTGGGTCATCAGCAATGGACATCTCAAGAAACTCCTTGGAGTCTGAAACCCCATGACCTCCCGGCTAGTAGTTTGAACATTCAACCTTTCGGCCACGAGTGGCTGATCAGCACAGCGATAAGCTCCTACTTAGACAGAATATTGTGCCGCTCTTTAAGGAAAGCGCATCACGCGTTGACTAGGACCCCGAGTGATGAGGAAGAACACTTTCACAAGACGGGTGAAAACTTTCATCTGAGAATTCTTCATTTGTGAACCAAGTCACTATGTGACCACGTGATTGAAGGAGGAGCGGCACCACATCCCGTCCAGGGAAAACTTGACCAACTTGCTGATTAGCTGCCAGTGACCGAAATGTCTGGAGGTCGAGGGTTCGAGTCTCCATTGAGTTTCGTGAGATGTCCACCGCTGATGATTCCCAATAAGGATGGTACAGCTAAACCATGGTTCTCAGTTTTTCAGAATAGACTGACTTCAATTGCAAGACGAAACTTCACTTGAAAAGCTTCTTTTCTACATCAATCCCGGTCCACATTTTATCTAATCTAAACTGGCCCTACAGGAACTGGCTGCAGCATGCATACTGGTACGGAGATTTTGAGGTGCTGCATAAACCCGTTAGTTTTGCCCACGTTCGAACCAAGTGCATCGCTAACTCTCTCGTTTGATTTTCATCACATCGAATTTTATATTGCTTAATTCAGTAAGTGTATTCGGGTTGACAACAACACTGGCAACATAAGGGTATTAAGGAACCTGACTCCGGGTAACTTCAAATAATCAGAGAAACTAATGAGAACACAATCGGCTTATCAAAAAAATGGTGGCCAGTTTGAATTCGCTTCATTTATGTTTACCCTGATTGTTTCCACTTGAACGAAATCGTATTGGTGGTGTCCAAAGTTTCATCATTCTTTATGGGTAGGTTTGATAAAATCCCGAATCAACTATACGGAAGCCTTTTTGTAGCTTATGCCCTTGGGGAATTTTACGAACAACAGTTTCAGATGAGGTCCAGGTGACTATGTAATCAAAATCAAGTTAATGTTTAAGTGGGTACAAACCACAAAAAACGTCAAGTTCGAAGTTCGGATAGGAAACGCAGGTTGATGCAGATCGAAGTGGTCAGGTAAGCGCATTTTCCATGTCGATAGAGACTCGTGCACCAGATCTGTTTGATGAAGTTCAAGAAGGTCAAAACCGGCAGTCTGTTGTCCGAGAACGTCACGGAACTTTTGGTTAGCACTAAAGCTTTTGGGTTTATTGCTATGCATGGCCTTCTCTAGAAATGCGGATGCTAAAAATTTTGGTTAGTTCTCTTCTTGTCTGTCACTACGCGTTCAGCCTGGTTATCATTTATCCATAAATTATGACGCCCAAAAGCTTGGTGCCATGTCACCCCCATCTGAAACACAGCAAAAGGTTCGGTGGTACTGATCTCATTTGTTATCAGTTTATCAGTTCACATCAAGAAAAATCGGGATGAAGTGGAGTAGTTTCCTCCAGAGCAAGGAAGTCAGAAAGATGGAAATCAGAATAACCAACTCTACAATGATACGGGTTAGTCTGCATTTCCTCTCTTCAGTTAAATATTACTCAAGTTACTTGCGAGCTTCCACCTTTAGAAGAAGGGGGAAAACCAAAAAAGCCGTACACACTGGTTTGGAACTGTGTTGAAACACATTCATGCGATCTGAGTTGCATCACGAAAGCTGGTTAACGGATAACGCCTGAAGGAAGTTACACATCGACTGCAGCCCGAATTCTCAATTTGACTCGAACTCACTCCCTCCTATTGAACAAGGATTCCGAAATAGTTTAGGCCGTGCCCCCCACCCCAGTATGGTTAGAAAGATGCTTGAATAAGTAAAATGGAAATGAATCGCGCTAGCTGTACAATTATTTTTAAACAGAAAACCTTGAATGAATTTCCGTACCAAGCACTCGTACCTGCCAACTTTCGGGGGTGCCACTGAAAAGATCGTTGATTTTTTCAAATAACTTGGGTCTCTTGTGCACGTGGTTATTTTCCGAGCACATGCTACCTTAATCGATACGTACTGGCCGGTACTTTATTCGGAATAAGTATGAATAAAAGTGAACCACTTGGTCACGGTCTGTAGGTTTCAAAGCTACATGTAAATCTTGGTTGAATGAAATATGGAGGGTTCACATACCATTGTAAGTAAGGGTTACATACAGAGAGTCAGTTCGATTGAGTTGGGTAGTATTGGAATTGATGGGAGAGTTGAATTTCCTGCTGAAGATTTTGCATTAGTCTAGCAAACAACCTTTAATTCCAAAGTTTAACAAAGCTTTTGTTGTAGGTGGCCTAACGCAGTCAAGCGATTTAGAGATGGCATTCTCAGGTCAGCGTAACTGGGAATCGAGGGGTAATTAAACTGAATCAAATATGCCGCATGGGAGCACAGGTGTTGAGGAACTAACCTATGAAGTCTTCCAATGCCGCTCTCTTTTGCTTCATGTGTGAGTTCAGTAGTCAGTTTTTCTCCGAAAGGCATATCTTGGACTGGAATCGGGAATTTTTTGTAGAAGACCTGTTAGTCTCCAGCATTCCCTTAGTCATCTTTTGCAACTAACTGTCTTCGTATCCCGTCTAAACTTTGGCGGTTGTCGTCTCGCACAGAAAATCAAGGCGCACGTCAAGGTATGTATCCTAGCTGTTCCTTTTTATCTATGCGATTAGAACAGTCAGGTACTACGGTGTGGGAAACTATGGCTACTACAGGTAAGCCGGTTTCTTAGGATTGTCAACCAAGTGAGAAACATTTACGTTGTGTTACCGGAAAAAACCTAACATCCTAACACTTTCGCTTTTCGTTGAAGTAAGCTTGCTACCTCATCAGTTAACAACACTTCTGGGTTAGTCAGACGATCAAAAAGGCCATCCATATGTAAGAGCTGGTTTTACCTGAGTCTCATTCATTACGAATGACAGTTAGAAACACACCGAGTTCTGTATTTTAGTTCACGATGGGATGAAGATTAGTAAGTCATTAAAAATGTTCCATCACCAAGGTGCGAGGGTGGAATTATGTCTTGGTGGCTTCGGTGCTTTGTTTTACCTCCGCTTATCTCGGGCGCTCCACTCACAATCCAATCCTATCCTGCCATTTTCAACAAGCTGTGGCAAAATAAACACAGAGCAAACACCTCGGTTCAACCCGATGGTTGACCAATTCATTCTTGGTTCGAAATTAGTGCCATCAATTCAAATGTGAAACATCTTGTGTGGAGAATATTACGTCCGATTAGAGACCGAGTAAAAGTCTGTATTGTAATTCTGCACAAAAAACTTCAATGGGGAGACGGATGAAATAAAATTACCGTCGGTTACTCAAAACCTAAGTTACACGAGATGTTTCACCGTTGTTGAACCGCCGGCGTACATGGCACCCGTCTCACGACTCTTTAACCAGAATACTCACATAATGCTGGCCTTAGATCCTAACATCCAGTGACCGCACTTGTTCGTCCGGCTAATCTGATTTCCAGTGGTCATCATTGGTCCGCTAAAAAGCTTAGAATTATCATTTGAGGGTAGTTTTGAGTGAGCCAGTAACCACTGTTAGTAGCTAGGAGTCTTCTACTGTCTCACTGGTAGTCTCTCGCTGAATTTAACGCTGTAACATTGTGATACCACTCACTAATATCCCCATATTAACCTGTATTTACCTGTGTCCCTGTATATCCGAGACTATATATCTCCAGTGATCATCTGGATTATTTTTTACGAAGTGATTATATGTGTGGACACCTCATTTCATCTGCAACTAACAGGTGCACTGGAGTCAGCCTTCCTCTCCATTTTGTTACAGTTACGACCATTATGGCACGTACTTGGCGGTTGAGGTCGCAGTTCCAATTGTTGTGTTCTTCGTGGTTGTCACTGTTGTCGTGATAACAGTCATGTGCATTCGACGTCAGAGAAGTACGTTCCTGGTCATCGATATTTCATCTGCCTGTCTTTGGTTGCTTACAATTCGAGGTTTCTCCTTTGGTGCGGCTAGTTTGTCGCTGTTATTTTTGTCCACTTAATAGTTCTAAAGTAGTATGACATAAATGAGATGAAATTCCAACCTATTCTCTCAGTCAAACTTTGTCACCTTCCGTAACAGCGATTTGTTTACAATTTTGCTGAGAAAAAGCTACAATGCGAATTGTAGGTGGAGAAAACTTGGCATATACCACCAACCACCTTGATTAACTCAGTCAATGAAACCAACAGCGAGGGAAAACTCACCCAAACGGTCATTTTATCATCCCTCAGTGATACCTTCCCCTAAGGGTATCAGTTGTTTCCAAAACAGGTACAAATTTCGAAATGAGTGAAGTTTATCCGTGAAAGGAAAAATGGATTACCAAAGAAGCGGCTAAAGTAACTCTCAAAGGATAAAATCTCCCCTTCTTTTGCGCCCCCTTCTTTAGTTGTCTTTAGCAAAATAATGCTGGGATACGGAAACCGCAACAGACGCTATAGACACCACCCATTGTGTTCGCCTATAGTTTCTCCTTTTTATCTTAGGATGCCTGCAAGCAAAAAAGATTCTACGCATGTTCAATTAGCCATGGAAAACATGTGATTTTATGGGACCAAATGCATTTGTTTGTTCTATTGTTAACCTGCAATGTGACGGCTTAAGATTTCACCCCGATTGAAACGAACAGGGAACTGTGGACGTCGCAAGATGAGGACTACTCCTGGTCTCTATTGGTTCAATCAGTGTGACCCATATTTCGAATTCAGATCGTGCTATAGACTTTGCTTGAGGTGCCCAGAATATTGATGTCTAAATGGAGTGCTCATTTGGTGCGTACGCGTGACAGGCAAGCAGTGCTGAACAGTGCTCAGAAGTGGTACCGAAGAATGTAGGGTAATGATAGCCAAACTAATAACGATGGGGAAAGGGAATCAGCTGTGGAGCGTATTAACCTTGAAGGACTCTATTGTCTTTACTGCGGTCCCCGGATACTTCGAAAAATGTTCCGGATTTTCTATGCGCGTAGAACAGAGGAACATGAAGAAAGTTCTATGCTTGTAAGCAATCCGCGAACCGGACTTCATTTGAATGAAGATAACATCGATTTGGAAAACGGGTGGCAAAACGTGCTGGTATTGAGTGGTGATCGGACGAGCCTATCTGATACTGTGTGATACTGTTATGGCGCATGCAAGGACAGAATAGCTTTCAGTTTTTTTGCTCCAGCATGGTATCTATTTGTATGCTTGCGGAACAAATTATCCAAAAACCTGGTTGCCATAGAGCGCAGCATCCAGTCCGCCTTCCTTGAAGTTGGCAAACCGATTCAGAAACGCTTCGTATCCGGTGAGATCAAATATTCCTTGTGCACACGTTAGAACCCTTTCCATCCAAAACCCGGCAAACTATATCGTTTACAGTATGGATCCCGGTTAAGTAAATAGGTCTGTGTAAAAGTCTGCGACCGCCTGACAATTTGTCAAGATGCTACTTGAAAAAGAGGAAAATAGTCCGTGGGATAAAGGCTGTAGCGGGTCAGCGTTGCGAAAAGGTTTAGGAGCACTGATATCCTCAGTATGTTTCGCTTTTGAACGCAGTCCACACGAAGAGGCTGAACTGAAAAATGGGTTGAATTGTCCAGAAGCTTAGTGGTAAAAACAAGACGCAGTCACTAGGTGATAAATTTCAGAAGCACCTCTGAAAGATGATGTCGGCGGAAAACACCAAATTACGAGCGATTTTAATTTATTTTTTGAGTTATCAGTGTATCAATGTTATTTCCTGAAATCACGGCGTACACACCGTAGTATTCACTGAATGACTCGGCCGAATCACATTCAGGTGTTCAATCTCAAACACTTAACACAGCATGATCAGAGGGGTGTGTGTAGTTAAAAACATTTTCTCGGTTGTCGGGGAACTGTAAACAAGCATCACTGGATAGCCTTAAGACCTAGCTGGAAGCCTTCAAGCCTGTTCGTTCGAAAGCGAAATAAAACAAGAAAGTACGGTAATTAGCGAGAGGGAATGTTTTAGTTTTTTGTGTGTGAATTGCTCATTCTGATACCCAGTTGGACTAGACCGTGATGGCGTTCTTCACCCTACAGCATTGTGTGACCTACTTACGGGTTCGCACAGTCATAACCATTTGGGTTATGTTTACAATAATCCTCTGAGCTTGAGTAGGCTTGTTTTCTTGGCTTTCAAGTTGCGGAAAAATACAAAAACAACTGGTTGATGTTGCGGACATGAAGTATCTGGTACATTAGCTGTTTGTCACATGAAATCGCAGGCCTATCTGTTCAGTTACGATTAGAAAGTCTCTGTGCAACACACTCTAGGCCTTTACTGAGGGCTTTTTTAAGGACTAACAGTGTAGTTTGCCACCTATTCCTAGCTACCGATCATGTGACCGGTTTAGTCGATTCGGTGTCCAGACTGATGTGAGTTAGCAGGTCTCGGTAGTCAGAAGTTTGGTCTTCGACGGGCAGAATACAGGTGGATTTAGTGTTACATGGTAGAGTGTCTGTGGTTAGTGGAGAAATGATAACAATCACAATCCTGTCCAGCAGTTTAAACAACCATCTCAAACAAGTATGATCTCTAGGCGAATGGCGAGACAAAATGTCCAGTAAAATCAAGAATTGTAAGAGTGTTTAACTTCCGAAATCCCAATGAATCGTCGGCCGAATGGCCTGACCAAATTCAGAGGGCACGCAGTGTTTGTGTCCGCATATATATGCAGATATATATATATATATATATATATATATATATATATTGTGTGTGCCGCATATCTAACAGATTACATGGGTTTACACCTGACTAGTACAAACGCAAACACCGTTTCTTAATCTGCGTTGTTGAGTAATCTGGATTGTTCAACCAAAATGACCCCCATCAAATAAAACCACCCAAATATTACTAAACTGACCATGACCCCCAACACAGCGTTTGGATTTCTGGTCGAGCAGCTGAGTAAATTTTATTTTTAAACCGTGACGAAAGTACAGGGGTCGAACACTAACAGTGGAGTTTGAGAATTTAACATTTTAACCAACCCTACAAAATGACGCAAGCACCACGTTCACCGTGACACCATCCGTACGATTCCTAGAACTGAAGAGAATATTGGTAGATCAAGCCGGGTAAAGAGTCATTGGGTTTTTCGCTGAGCTGGACACTTTTGTTTCAAGCGTCTCCTCACCAGTCGAGGTGATGACATCAGTGAGTTTTTAGTGGAAGTGCGTTGAGATTGCGGATGGTGAAGAAACATTTGCAACCAAACTGCTCAGATCAGCGGCGATATCTAGTAAACTAGGTGAGTGGGTGTGGTTTAATGGTTGAAGATGGATGTGACAACCGATGGCGAATAACGTAACTCAATATATATAGAGAGAAAGGAGACTGCACAAAATTTCGCGATTTCCCACTCTGTTGCTCTTTGTGCGTGTAATGAAGCTAGATACACTAGCCTAAGTCGTTCAGTAGGCTGAGTGAACCGTCAGGTTGACTTCTACTAAGTGGATACCAATAAATGCACATGGCAGCAGGTATTCTTAGGACACAAGAGGACATGTACATTTCGCTAAATCTTTACTTGCATGTATGGGTATAAAGTTCACTGTTATCGTAGAAGGGTACAAACGGTGCAAAATAAACGAAGTACACCAAAGTTCGTTCGGTATGTACTTGCAAGGAAAAAACAAAGAACAAACTGTACTTTTGCATATTAAAATTCTCTACAGGCCTTTTAGTTCTCAAAGTTCCTTCGTTTGTCACTTCCGAACAATCGATCACCTTCTTTTGAGGGTAGACTCTACTGATAAATCAATAGGTGGTAGATCTGGAAAAGTACTTGAATTATGGAGTAGGAACTGGGATGATGGAAACCAGCGGTTTTCAAGCTTCGCATGGAAGTCGCCCTCTTAGGAAGGGATCACCAGAGAGAAATTCCACATTTATTCCACATTGAAAGGGACCGCACGGTCAAGAAAATCTTCAAGAACCCAATCAAATGTACTCTATACTGAGTGACATCCCTTCAGGTCGAGATAACTGTAAAGCGAGATACCAGTTAGACGGAATATATCTTCATAAACCCTATGATTTAGTTTGTTACCTAGATTCTGTTAGCAGAAACCGGCTGAAGGTCACAGTCATATGGGATCTTCAGTGATATGGCGAAAATGATTAATACACATTAAGTCTGGATGCGATCAGTCAAACTGCTGATAATCCGTTTGTAAGTGCATGCTAATGTAGTCGCCTACTGTAACTGTGTATACTACTGACGAAACTTGCGATTAGCGTCCGGTAAATTGTCAAAGCGTCATCTATGCATCTGACGGAGAGTTAATACAGGAATTATTTAACAGCTTTGCATTGTTTGTCCGATATTTCTTAATTTTCAAAGACGTTCGGTTTTCAGAAATTCTGCAAGTGAGGTTTTCAGCTTCATGTTGATCGACAGACGGCTCAACTCTCGAGGCCGCTCTTCATTCCAGTAGTGTCGAAAAAGATTCTGGCTTTACTCTCCTTGAGGATTCTTGGTGTTCACTGGCGACCGTTTCAAGCAGATATTGATTAGGTACCCACCCTCTATATGCCCTTAAACACATATTCACTTCGTAAGGAGAAAAAACGTATAAAGATGCGTCCTAGATGAATGAATGAAGTCATATCTGAATTGAAAATTAGTAACTCTGCCAGCACGCCAATCTGGTCTCAGTACTGGAGTGTACTGCTATTGACCTGGGGCTATGGACTCGAATTCCCTTCGTGACATGTAACACGAACACAATAAAGAAGGGGCAGAATAGCCATACCGAAATTCTTGGTTGAATTCAGCTACACGATGAAGTCGGACCAAATAAATTGCAAAAGCATCCAAATGCCCAAACAAGGGGTCATTCAAACAGAAATAGAAGCCACCAAAGTAGAAAGACTCGATCGATGGAATTCCTTTGGAAGGCTGCAACGTCTAAGACATACCACCTTTCAGTACGTGAATCACGGAAAATCCTCATCGAAAACCGGAGCAAGGGTAGGGTTGAATGGCACTAAACAGGCGAATCTTCCACAATGAGTTGTTTCGACAGAACATGAGAATGTGAAAACGCAACAGATTCAGATCGTACCTGACGCCGCTAGGCGATAATCTATATGAAAGCGCAGCATGATGAGAAAACCTGACATTGGTAATCACATTCATACTGATAGATGTTTACTTTATGATTTGAGATGACCGGGTCAGATATCCCAATCCAGCATTGACATATTGGCTACAACATTTAACTTCCCTAGAAAAGCATCAAATGATATATTAAATAGCAAGCTATTCTTCTAGGGAACATCAGGTTGGTTGCTCTCCTCAGACTTTGTTGGGAAATGAACTATCCTAACAAATTGCATGCAGGACATCAAACGCTGATGTGCATAATGAGACTGGCTGAACATCCTTGCGGCAATCTAAATAAGTATCTGGTTAAGTGCTCAAGCTGACCCCTACACTGTCGGCAACTCGCTAACCTTCAACGCCCGATAGCATGTATTTTCAAGATATAGTTTGTGTGCATGAGGTTGTGCATTCACTTCAATCGATTGTCCTAATCCTTTCGGCGCACTGAGCTTTTGTAAGACAGCAGTTACTTATTTCGTAAAACGAAAATCGTTCGTCAGATTCATTGACCGTAACAACTGTATACCTCGGTGCTTCGATCATTTCCATCCACTGAGGTCTATGACACCGGAAACTCGGACTGGCTGAACTTTTGGGCCCATTCGATGAAGTTGCTTTCCCACCGGCCTTGTGTTAACATCCCCCCTTTTTCCCAAGCAAATTTATTCCGGGTCATGCTCACCAAAGAGTGAAACCAATGGACTTGGGTTTCGCTTTAACCAGGACTCGTTATTAGTGCTTATCGTTGGCCACGTCGAGAATTGATTTTAGGATATCCGACTTGCGAGTTGGGCATGTTACAGACTCTTAAAGGACAACCATTTACATCTAAACTCTACAAATCTCGCAACCGCCCCCATTCAGCTCATAACTCGTCGGGTTTAAAGTAAAGTCTCCTAGATCTCCAGGTAGCATGTAGTGATTTATGGCCACTAAATTAGTAGAAGCCAGCTCCCACTGTCTGCTTCGCGATTTACTATTCCCAAACACACCGGTGTACCTCATTCTGCCAAGCCGCAAAAACTATACTAGAAGCTCCTTGTCTTCTCATTCCCGTTACATCTGTTTATATGACAAGGTCACTGTGAATTTTCTGGACTGAATACTTGGACATTGGGTGTATGTATTTGGCTGTGTATGCTGGACACAAGAATGACTCATACACCATTAGCTCAGCACAAAAACAGAACCAGTCTGACCTTAGTTCGTGTTGTTGTTCGGTGAACTAAACTTCACAACTATCGGGGTCAATAATGATGGAACATCGGATTCTGTTAACACAACACAGCGAACTGCCCTCTCACAGTTAATTGTTCTCAAGTGGATGATGATCTTGTTGGAGAGGATCAATTGAAGCATATCTACAACCGTCAATTTCACCACCAGTCTATAAGTGCCCGAGAGGAGAATAACTTCACTACACGAGTGAAAAGTTTAGCTCGGAAGTTGTCACCCGAGAAGTCAGTCAATTTGTGAACACCTGATGTAGTTTTTGTAACTGAAGGATCAGTGGCACTCTGTCCTGTCTAAATAAGAACCATTCACACTGCTGTTCAGCTGCTCGTAGACGAAGGTCGTAGGCTAGAATCTCCTTACTGGAGTTTCGTGAGATGCGCAATTCGGATGATTCAAAATAAGGGTGAAACAGCTGTGCAGTACTTCTCAGGTATTCAACGAAGATTGGTTTCATTGATATAAATGAATCTCAACCGAATATTTACAGTTGATTGTAGTGCACACTAAAGATCGTAGTGTAAAAGTGGCGTTGAAAGGAAGCAACGAGAAATCAGTTAACTGTGCACTTCAACTGCTCATCTAGGTGGTGTCTCAATTGTTCCACTGAACATTGAGTCACCTGCTTCAGCACACCAGTGTCTCCTGACCTATTTGTACCCTTTTGGTAGATGATCAAATGGTTGTTGATCTATTTGCCAATTTTAGCAATTAGCCTTTAAACGTTTTGTCATCAATCGAGGAAAT
>SJOL01004514.1:42027-65126 GCA_004794785.1 Opisthorchis felineus | reverse complement strand
TAGCACTAGGTCCCCTCCCTCACCCACTCTTTTTCTCTTCTTTTCACTCCAGGGCTTTAAATATAATTAGACAAACCTTATGGTTGTACAGCAGTGAAGCTTCAGTGTCAACACTGATGTTGCTGTCTTTGATGATGATGATATATATATAAACTGTATAAACTGTTTGCGTTCTTCCACAGCTTCAACATAATCTGACCATCTTGGTAGGCTGCTCAAATTACGACGCGTGAAATCACTGACCACATAAAAAAATATTTTGAAATCTTTAGTGGCACGATTCCCGGCTTGAATTACCTGATCAGCAGTCAGGAAATTTTTGGAGTGAGAATCCTTAACTAAGCGGAGTCAGCTGGACCAGATCAGTCACCATATTCGTTAGTCTTGTGAGATGGCAGATGCACTACCAAGAATATCTTGGCATACCAGCTCCGTAATTTGTCTGGAATAATTCCATCGTTAGTGCTGTTGTCCGCTTCAGATAATTTGTTGCTTCAAACTACGTAGACTTCCCATCAATGGATTCTCAAAATTGAGGTGTTTTCGTCGTGCTGATCTGATCGTCAGTTCACCGCTAGTACCCAGTACTTCTGGGTGATAAGTTAGCACACTTTTCCCGAAAAAACAAGCAATCGTTCGTCTGTAAAATCTGATTCAAATCCTAGCTGCTACGCCACCCGAAGGAGGCACGAGGTCTGAGATACTGGCAATGTGCATACACCTAAACAGGAGCATACTTATGCTGAAAATGTAATACTTTTGTGGGGGGGGGGACTGCCGTAAGCAAAAATTCAAGTGTTACTGCGTAGTTTTTTTGTTTTATTTTGTTGAAAATGATTCATTTAAGCAGTTCTACAAGGTCACCAAATACCTCAACTTGGTAAGTTTGTTGGTATCCTTTGTTTAAATCTGGGTCAACATTGGCATACCCGAAAGCAATGCGATGAAATATTTTTTCTGATGAGGAGGAATGTTTCCATACTTTCACTGTCTATAATAAGCCAGCAGGCGTAAAATCTCGAAAGTGGATGCTCCTATAAAAAGTAGTGTACGTAGACCGTTGAATTTAGTCGACAAAACTATCTCCTGGGCCACAAAGACTCTCCCATGGTTGATTGTTCTTACAGAAACGTTATTAGAGAAACGCACTTACAGAAACGCTCTTCCATGCTGGGTTGTAGACACGGGAAGGCAAAATTGCCATAGTCATAAGAGTTATAAGACGGTACATTAAAACTGCGTGATAAACAGCTGGAAATTTGTGCTCTTTGGTTATTTTGTCATTTCATATTTATTCTGAAAGTGAGGTGACGCGATCACACCTGTTGTTTTCGTCGCTAATCGGAGGCAAGTTGATAATGGGAGTTCAGTGCACACAGAGTGATTACGCGATCACGGCGTCATCTTGGAGGTGAGAACAAATGATAAGGTGATAGAAAATATAATTATACGAATATACGTCGGCATCGCAGAAGACTAACACGCCGAACTGCACTAAGAAAGCCATTAGCAGTAACATTTGGACAGAGGCAGACAACGAAAAAAACGAAAAAAACAGGTCCGAACATCGAGGCCTCACGTTAGAGAGTGGCAGATTATGACAGACGAACAAGGTCCATCAAAGTCAGCCAGAAAATAGCAAATAACGCACTGTGTCGCTGAGGTGACATGTCCTCAGCGTGGAATCGGAATTTCTCCTTATCCGTTTAGCTACTTTACAGTCACGAGTAGCTCAAATTAAATCATCCGATATTTTGGGACCAATGGGTGTTAGTTCCAATTTATCTCGGAACTCAAAAGATTATCGCTCACACCTGATCATTAGGTATAGTTTAGGCAACTTTTATGAGGATGGGAACCTATCAAGCTCAGTACTGCTGCAGCGTGATAACACTCAGTCCTAAGAGCACCATAAATTGCTCTGGCACGGCTTTAATCCTCAAATAAAAACGAGCGAGCACCGAAAAATTCATTACAGCAACGATATCAATACGCATAACTACTTTTTCAATATGGCCATAGGACGATAGACACGTTATTACTGCAGCATAATAATGAAAATTCCCGAGTAAAACACGAAGTGTGCGAATCAGCCAGAAAATTCGGATGGAATGATGAGCCATCACAGTACAACCTACAGCCACAAACATCCGGTTGTTTAAAATGAACTAGACAAAAATGTTTGTTCGTATATATATATGAAAATGCTCACCTATACCGGCCGCCACAAGAGAGGAAACGTCGTAAAGGACCAAAGAGTGTGAGTTCAAGTGCCGACCTATATACTCGAGATGAGAGACTTGACAAATCGGGGTATCTTAGTGCATGGTCCGTACAGCAAGCTCATCTCACCGAATTGGTTCTGTTCTTAACCACAACGAAACGGTCGCGAATACTCCGGAGCTGCTAACCAATCGATCGATCACATTTTATGACTTGAATGGCGTAAGTGTACCAACATGTGTAACTTTCTGTAGAAACGATTTTTCGAAATCAGGGATGGAAAATCGAGTGTTCCTGATGTCAAATAACAGGCGTTCTTCCCAAACTTACCTGCGATTCTCAGCGGTACTCTCAGTCGTGTGTACGCTGAATTCCATGTTCACTGGGTGCCTCAAATCAAAAGACTGATATTCTTAAAACCAAGTTTGGAATGGCATGAAACATTACAACATCATTCTGACAGTTCTTCCTTCTTGGAGCGCCCAAGACTACTTACTGTCCACGTGTAGTGTTGCTAGGACATATTAAGACCGATGAGTTAGCGTGTGGCCCACGAAGCATAATTCAAGATGTGGTGAAGTGTTAAGGATGTACTCATCAACTGTTTGATCAAAAGCACATTCCCATGTGTTCTAACCAGTCCCTGATGTTCCAGTGGGATGCTCAACACCCTCTCCATGGTTTATATATAACACTGGGTCAGAATTGGAACTCACCTTTGATCACAGTCTAATTTTCGTAACTCCGTCATCCTCCGTTTTAGTCCAATACCCGGTCAACTGTACCCTTCTGATAGACAGACTGAGGTTGCGATCTCTAGGTGAACAAACCAGTTATGCTTAGAAAAACAGCGAGGATTTTGCCAATGTGCGCCGACTTCTGTGAAGTCGCTTGTTGGAGCAAGGTTGTCTTTGGTAATCTAGGTTGGCAAGAAAACTCGCTGCAAACCCATTTGGCGTCTTCCTCTATAACCAGTATTTTTTCAAGCACCTCATAGATCCGATTTATGTTATGGTCGAGACTCTTGTTGGGACAAATTTGTGAGAATGCAACTGCGTATCAGTTCGAAAAGGAAATCGCAAGGAGAGAAAGTGATTGTTTCCATACTGAAATGAAAACTTTCCGCCACAAACGGGATACATGCTATGACAAAAGGACTCCCAGAAATAATGTATCATTAAGTTGAACATAGTATTTGCTTAGAAGTTTCCAGGTTTTGTTTTACAAAAAGCACCTTCATTTTAATATGTCAGAGCTCATCATGCTCGTTTGTATTGTCCGAATGGACTTCACCATAAGATGAAACGTGGTCACATGCAGAGAGCATGGTCGTCAGAGAAAGAACATCCAGGTGGATCGGCTACTTTGATAACAGACAGGTCTGGGTTGCGTATCAAGTCTATTTTCCGAAAAGACCTCGGATAAGAATACGTAGTATTATGATGAGGAGTTACATTCTGAGAGCAAATTTGGTGTGTTCCTTCCAATGAATAAAGAATATATCTTGTTTAGCTAACCTATATCTAACGGCAGTTTGGCACACTTGCTCATCGCAACCTACCGAAAATACATATTCAAACACATGAAGACCTACTACCCTAGACAATACGAAATACACAACATGAAAGAAAAGATCAACGAGCTCGATGATAAAACAAAAACCAACGTGCGGGAAAACCGGGAGGTGTTCAATTGAGTTAACGCGGTCAGGAGGACGATAGTTCGTTTGATTGGATTCCTCTCTGACCACGATGTTTCAATCCCCAGTTGAGGAACACTAGAAGGTCCATCTACCGCTGATATATTGAACTCACAAAAAACCACTCCGTCAAAATGTGAAAATGACTTGACCAATGTGAAATCGAAACGAAGTTCAATGTTGAATGTAGGTGAATGTCTCAGGACGCCTGCAATCATAACGGTCGATAGGTTTGTCGCTGGGCTGAAACAAAGTATGCAGCTGCACACAGACTCCCTATTGGTCATAAAAGAAAATCAGTCAGATTTGGAAGGGTCGATTATGGTGAAATATCATAGTATGCTAAACTTTGGTCATTTTCTTGATTTCATATGTTTGCGTTTGACCTACAAACTGCAGGTTTTCTAAGCGTCCAACAAGGAGTCTTTGCCTCATAGTATGCGTTATAATTCGTCTTCACGTGATGAAACATTCCTGATGAGGAGAGCACTGTTTTGTGAGCCTTGTGTAATGTTTTCAATGGTTATTTAGTTCTCTATGTGAAACGCTGAGGAGCGCCGTATAGGTGTTACCTACTTGCTGGGTTTCATCAGTAATGCATATGTTACGAAAATCCAGACAGTCTCACACCCCAAACCTCGGTTAGTGGTTTGAACACTTAACCGTTCGGTCCCAAGTGGCTGATCAGCAGTGTCATTAACTTGCGTTTAAAAAACGGCTCCAATCATCCAGTGGCACATCTTACGTCCGTCCCCCCCCACACACACACACTACCATAAGTCTGTATGTGGCTCAGAGGAAGAGTAATCTCACGAGATGGATCAGACCTCCATTTGAGAAGTCATCACTCGTGGAGTCAGTCAACACGTGATCACGTCATATGGATTCACTGATGGAAGGATTCATGACACTATATCCTGTCTAAATGCTAGTTAGTCAGACTGCTAGTCGGCCGCTTTTGGCCGAACGGCTAATTGTTCAAGCTGCTACCTGGGAGGATCGTGAGATACGCACCACTGACGATTCCCAATGAAGATGAAACAGCTGTAAATTGCTTCTTCGCTTTTGACCCTCGATTGGCTCCACTTACAGGGGAAATTCTCCATTGAATGCCTCCAAATCTAATCACACTACAAACAGTCTGGCAGAATAGCCTGAGTTTTTAGTCTCCAAAACCATCCTAATCGCATCCCACATGCGCACCAATCGTGAAGAAATAATACTTAGTGTTACCGAAGGCTTGCTACCACTGGCAGGTGATTCTCCGTTTGCAACTCCACTGCAACTGCACTTGGTTCCATGGGTGTTATCCGGTTTTGCAGAGGCAAAACCATGACCGAAAGTCACACTGATGACAGAGAGGTTAGTTTTGTTCGATCTGCATTACATGTATGAAAACACGTGTCCAAGAATTCTTGAAGCTCTGAACAGCTTCCGTGCAATATCGTCGAATCGTTTCGACTTTGGGTGATCTGTGAAGCCACATTTTCGGGGATTTATAAAACACCTTGACAATTAAAGTGACATTCTAAAATGAGAAACTCTTCCGGTGGATAATAAGTAATGGGTCTCCTTAGCGTTCTCAACTCTGCAAAGTGATGACAGCTAGCACAGCTCTCGGCGAAGGGAAGGACAAATATTAGCGGTCAAGGAAAGGTGATCATTAGCTAACGGCTCGAACAAATAGTAGTGATTTTGCAATCAGACTCTAATTTCCTGTCCTACGAAGTCGATAATACATGAACATGAATACCATCCAGCGGGTTATTTTGAAAAATGTGCCCACTATTGTGTGTACAGGCCTGTGGAAGTTCATTTATCAACAGCTGTTTTCTTTTCCCTTCCAGAGGCCTGTTATGAACAATCAACTATGATATCATCTTCCAAATTTGGGAAACCCACTATCCCTCAAAATATCCCTGATCTCACATGTAATTATACAGACCATTAACCAGATTGTACATGTGTTTGCTCATCCTCCACCCAATAAACTGTCCATTTTTCCTAGGAATCCAGCAAGATACTTTTCGGAGCGAATCCATATTTCAACTGCTTTGTGAACAGGATCATGTTTCAACTTAGCACATAATTAATTTTGAGTTCATTTTCATGACTTGCTTATTGTTTAGTTTACCATAAACCACGCTGATCGCTCCTGTTTTGTTCATTGGCAAAACAATGGGTTATTAGTCCACGCTACGTGAGCGTCGTGTGGTTCTCCATGGGAGCGCACCAGACAGAGAAATGCAACGTGTTCTGACGGACCTCCGATATTCTGTTCGGCATTCAGAAACACTAGAAAAGTGCCATTGGACTGACCAATCACTCTAAGTCACTCAACAGAGATGGACTGTTCAGACGGGTGCTCGAAGACGGACTCCGAGGAAGAACCACTGATGTGTTGTAGTGTCATGATCTCAATCCGTGCGTAACGGAAAAGTCAACAGGAAGTATGACGATCAAAGCGGACGAATGAAATATGCCAGATGTCGCACCAATGGACCAAGTCCAATGTGAAACTTTTAAAGGCATGCAATTTGTGACTTTCCCAAAGTGTCGTATGCAGTGTGAATCTGAGTAGAAGCTCATAACCACAGAAGTACTTATCCGTACAGTTCACACCGGGACTACTTCGTGGACGCGCCAGTCTGCATAACGAGGCTAAAATAGACACGGTTCACGATGCATCAGTATGCGGTAAATTCAAACACTATACCAATTTAGCAATGGGATGCATTTCAAGCCAGCTAAATCACTTCACCTTTCAAGCCTTTTTTCCGGAACAAATTGTTGTTAGACTATTTTTCCTGGACAGACCGTGGATCACTCGGTATGGCAGATTCACTCTTGAAGAGCAGGATTCATCACGGAATCCAAACGGATAATCCCCATGTAAGCTTAAAATTGCGGGATTTTCACAGAGAACGCACTTCGGAACAAGCGACGATACAAGGGATCGGTGGCCTGCACATTACAATCTACGTGGTGACTATTCGCGGTACGGATTAGAATTATCCCTCAGCCACCGCGGAAGCTGAACAAAAAACTTGGCGCACGAATACCAACTCCTGGTCCTTATGGGGGAAGAAATTCTCGATTCCGAGCACCGAGTTGACGAGTAATGCCCCAATCCCAAAATCAAGGTACACAGAACTGGCGACCTCTGATGCGGAGCAGTTCCACTGAAATGTGTGTTACTTCAAATCGCCACTTGATAATCTCAATTTTTGGTGATATTTTGTAGTCCAGTTACACTAACGTGTACATGCCTGAGGAAATGTTGCGTGCATGTTCCAAACGCCCAGAAAAAAGACCTCGAAAAGTTTCTTTGGCCTAACATGTAGTTAAGGATATTCATTGATGAAAGAAATGTCACCCAACAAAGTATGACCATATCGTGGTCCTGATTAGTACGAAGCAACCTACCCAGTTTGCAATCACCGCCGCATAAAAAGCACGTCGTCATACCGGAGGGAATGTACTTGTGGGACTAGGGCACTCCCGAATTCATGTTACATTATTTCGTCAAACTTTCAATATCTAGTGAAGAAAATTTGCGCGAAGTCAGCACTTGAAAGCTGAGACCATTTTTGACCATTGCCGAGGGCATTTGAAGGCGTTATTCGATGAGCTTCACAAGGATCACTTCTAGCTACTGTTGAAAACCTGATTTTCAATTAGTTCCTCATGCGTTAGTGAAACCCGTTGTCGGTCACAGGCCACAGACGATCGTCTGGGCAGACTATCGAATTATTTGGCTAGCGTGGACCACCCCCGGTCTCCATGTGACTCGTCAGTCTCATCTTGTGACGCAGCAGGAACCCACTGTTCCAAAACGGACAACAATGCTAAACCCATTTAATCAACGCAACCTACCACAGAAGTAGGGGCCCTTCCAACAGCATGTGTATACAAGAAGCCCAGAACTAACCCACGGAATTGGAGAAACATCTAGACCATGTGCGGAAAAATTCTCTTTACTCGATAGCCATAGACAATGATACACACGGCGGGGGAACAAGAGACACAAATTGGAGTAGAAAACAGTGTGAATGACTAACGGTTTCTGATGAAAAAAATAATCACCAGAGCAGGGACAGCGATCAAAAGTCTAGCCAAAGCGCAAAATATCGAACGCAAAGATCCAAATCACGAGTCAGTTGACTGGCCGTTTCCTCGTTCTGGAGGCGGGCCGAAGTAAGGTCGTTATTCAGACGGGCCGCACAATAGGCCATCTTGCGAGCATACCCCACCCGAGGGACAGTATGTGTCAGATGTGTGTGGACAGCAGGTGACCTGTGTAGGGTGGAGAGAGCGCGAGTAAAGTGGTACAATCAACTAGACAATTAACAAGTTAAGCAACGAACAATACCACTACCCAAGATGACTGTGAGAGGCGAACGGACCGACCGACATTACTGAGTTGAATGTGTATTACAGGGGACTCCTTGGACTAACTCGGAGAAAGGAGCAATCTATTCAATGTTACAGTACAGCTGCAAAAATCTTTCAACAAGACGGAATAGTCTGATTGACTCAATGGGCCAATTGTACATAAGCATACAAATGTTTTCAAAATCCTCCCACGGGGGACTCGCAAATGTGCAGAGAATGACAAATCAATCGCATGAAACAGCTTTGCACAAAACGGTGAGACGATTCCCGGGCAATACGGAGACCCTTTGAGAGCTGGTTGACACACAAAAACCATTCGAACGACTAAACACAGACCATTTGTTTCGTCAGTGCACGAGCATCGTGGCCGGGCACTCAAGTGAGCGGAGCCTGAGTGCCTGAGGTCAAATTAACAGCAGCGCTTGTATGGTGCCTGAAACGCCAACAGATCGACCGTGGTTTCCTTTCAACTGGGCGGGCATTCAAACACTCAAGATGATGAAACTCAAGGTCATGATGACTCACCAAACACCCATTCCGTTTTGAATTGTGACACAGTTAAATCAACTTACGGTGGCTAGTTGACCCCAAGGGAGCGACATGCGGTTAGGTCGATGAAGGAAGCAAATATCATGATTAAAAAAACTGAAGCACATCTTTCCAGGTCGAGGCACTACACACAAGATTATCAGCCGTTCGTGTTCCAAAATCTGAGCGTCAAAGCAATCGCTACAGACTGTCCTGTGAGAAGTGGCGAAAGATGAAACGACCCGAAAAACTCATCAAAGCTTTGAAAGAACGTAGGCTGCATGTGGATGACACTGATGGATTGGATCGCTCAATAAAAACTGACAAAGATCGTCAAGTTTGCGGTGGCGACGCTGTGATCGTTTCGGACGCTTGGGGAAATCGAGTAACAATCCTGCTAAAGGAGCCAGATGGTTGATTTATGCATCAGAGCATCTAGAAAAAAACAACTGTTTCTTTCGTTTCCAAGAGATCAACTGTGAACCATGAAGGCAATGCTGCAATACAAACTCAGGTCATTAGATCGCAGTAGTTGTTATTGCCATTGTTTATGAAGATCAAAGTCCAGTGAAGTCAATTACTGCTCTATACACCCGCAACTGTGAATTTGCTGTGGTCAAAAGTCTAACCGAACACAGACATTACCTTTGAAATGAACAGAACACAAATGAAATGAACAACGGACGGTCGGGGCAAAGAGGACAACGGTGCTATCAGAATATTGTTAAACTTAGATCTGGTGTCAGAGGTCCAGACAGCTTCCGAAAAATCTGAACTTAACGGTCGACCTTGACCACATAAGACTTCAAGCCCTGAAGTGCTGGTTAGTGGGGCAGATGAAATACAGCCAATGCAGATGGATGCATGCGACAACGAGCGCTTAATGAATTCACTGGGAGCGAATAGAATTCTTAGGCGCGAACAGCACACACTTTACAGATGCACGTTTGGGAATGGTCCGGTCATCAGCTGTAAAGGTGGATGACAGCTACCAGATAAATCATACGTTTAGACACTTAAGCAGATGGTTAATAACCAATCGGGAGATTGATCAATCAACCAACCTGTGATTGTCATGTGAATTCAGATCACCCTGGTTTCAACAGTAGTCCTTCCGTCCCAGGGCAATTATTCTGGCGAATCCACACCAAAGGCAGGAAGCACTGGACTCGAGTTACGCTCTTATTACAGTTTATCAACAGCGCACGCACCAAGCCATTCCAAGAGATGAATTCGGACGTTCGATATACATAGCGAGCGTGTGACCGATAAAAAAACCATTGCAGGCTGGATACCCCTGATTTATCACGTCTAAACAGATGAACCTGTTCACGCTTGAGCGGTGTTTATTAATCGTTATTACCTTGAATTCGAGAGGAGGACCGAGGACGGTAATTAAGATGGCCAGTGCGTATTTCGGCCGCATACAGGCCGCAGTAGCGAGGACTTTGGGCCACTATAAGCCGTGAACAAATGATCCTCCAGGTAATTCAGTGGCGAAAAAAGGATCAGCTGTAACACCATTTCGATGCCCCACTGCTATACCACCCGAAAGAAGCACGAGGGCCGTGATACTTCCAGCTTGTCCAACCCTAGACAGGAGCAGTCGAGATGCAGAAGTCAGTAAGTTCGTGCCTGAACCAGCAGGCTATTAGAAGCCCTTCGTTAGTTCAGAAATAGAAATCTCATCACACCATCATTAGCATCAAGCTAGGAAGTAACATGCACAAGTGGAGCCACAGCATCCAGTACGGGACAGCATTCATCATCGGCTAACTGTAGTGGAACGGAACATTGAAAGCGCTTCACCAATTGTCACGCCATGACCAGATGGATAGATTCAGACGGTAGGGACAATCGTGCTGCTACAGTACTCCTCCTACGGTTCAACCGTTCTCCCATTATTCGTATAGATAGATTTTGTGTCAACCCTTATCCGAAGGGTACTGGCATCAACGTGCGGCCTTCAATGGATAATCATCCAAAGGCAGTATCATGCGACCAAACAACGGTCACGCTGGTTCTGTGCACACAGAGGGAGAGAGATTGTGTGTGTGTGTGAGAGAGAGAGGTTGCAGACTTCGACTAAGCATTCGACGCGTCTGCTTTCGGGACGGTTTTATAGGATGATCATACATGCTGATTCCATAAGATTCATGCGTGTGAATCAATCTAACTTTGCTCAGGTGATGTCAGTCAACATCAACAAAAATGTCGCAACAGGCATACTAGATAGCACCAAGTGTGCTGGTTTCAACCGTTACCCCTTAGCAGTCCTATCACGTCAGGTGAGGGTAGGTGTAAAACCTACCTAACATAAAAGCAAAAATTCTGGGTAGTTCGAGTGGACAATGACGGAAAATCGGCAAGCCACCAGATACAATACACACCAAAACGCGAACGACACTTCTTGAGGAGCCTATTCAATTAGGATGAGAATGGATTGTTTTCTCATATGAACTGAAAGCAAAAGGAATGCGATAAATCGTTCAGCTGTAGCACCCTTTCAGTGCCTAATTGCCAAGCCACCAGAAGGAAGTGCGAGGGCTGGAATACTGCCAGGTTGCCCTAAGCCTAGACAGGGGAAGTCGAGAGGTAGAGTTCGAACCACGGACCTTTCGGTCAGTAAATTCGCGCTCTAACCACTGAGCTATCTCGCTTGCTGCTTGGTTAGAAAGTGACAATAACCATGTGATCTGGAAAAAAAACTTTTATTTCAAACCACAGCACTGGGAACACCCGCCTGAAAACACACTGCTGGTAAACGTAGCATCCCCTCTCACAGAAGCGACCATTCTCTTTCATCCCTTATAGCGGTCGTTATATGAAGAGAGCACTGTGGCTTTCATGGGGAGTATGGTTATAGAGGATAGAACTTCAACAACAGGATGTCTACTTCCAAGACACGATAAAACGAACAAACCAGACAAGGAAAAATAGAGAACAGCGGCACACTGTTTCAGTGATACGCGGAATAATATATCGGAACCACGTGCCTTGTATGATCGGTGGCAAGATGGCTCAGTGGCTAGAGCGCGAATTTACCGACCGGAAGGTCCGTGGTTCGAGCCCGACCTATCGACTTCCCCTGTCTAGGCTTAGGGAAAACCTGGCACTATTCCAGCCCTCGCGTTTCCTTCTGGTGGCATGGCAGCTAGGCACCGAAAGGGTGCCTGACTTTCATGGTCAGTGGTATCGCTACGTGATCACGTACTTAACAATGCGGATGAATTGACAAGTCCGTTTTCCAGCAAAGAAGCCAGGAATTCGAAATTGAAATGCCACAATTCGATCAACAGAATGTAAGAGTAACATAGCTTGGTTTCGAACGACACAATCTGTTACATTCGTTGTTTACATCAACTGCGTAGGATGGCGATTCCAATAACAATTCACCACTTTCGAATACATACTTCAAGATGAATCGACTAAACAAAGTCCGAGTACAAAATCAGCTAAGCATCCCATTTAGCACCATAGTGGCACATTCGATCTTTTTAGGTGATTGACAAAGCACAAAAAAACTAGGCGATTCCAACAGCACTTTGTGTGTAATATGCAACGAGCGTAGAAAAACAAGTCACGCAGTCGATGGATAGCCATTTTCGGTCGATTTCACCAGCACGCAGTACACTAGGTTGAACACGGTGTTATGCTGTTACGAATGACGATAGGACTGACCGCTGTAGCCCACAAACAAATGTAAACACGTACACAAGTCGGAAGGTTTGGGTGCATTGTTGGACTGTATCCGCTGAAAATATCGTCACGGCACTTCGCCTCAGACCTTCACACAACTGTCGAGAGAATGCTACTGTTACCCGATTATTGGCAATATTTCAGTAGGTTTAAGGGACAAGCGTTTGGAACTTTGAAAGCAGGGGAACACGGAGAAATAGTTTCGCCTGTAACGTTAAAGACGCAATGAACGAAACGACAGCAGACATGTGACAAAATAGATGGCGATAAACACGAAGTTTCTTCACGTCAGTTTGATTGTCCCAAGCTTAATATGGCATGCTCCGTACTCCGTTTCGCGACAGTAAATTGTGCTTGTCTGTCACGCTTCTATCAAAGATACGTTTAGCTTCTATTTAATGATGAAGTTGCCGATTTCGTTACTGTCTTAAAAAAATTTTCTTCAACGTCTTAACAACAGCTTATTCGGTTGCATAAAGACATAGCCCAAGCCATTCACCAGTTGATGCAGTATCCTGTAATCGAAAAATTCCCGTGTTATCTGAATAGCAGGACCACAGCTGTTAAACCTCATCTCATTGCGCACAAATTCAACAGCTTGAAGTCCTGTCCACTTGGTAAAGTCCGATAAACTCTGCAAAGTCTGCTGAACACTTCTATGGAAGTTCGACCATTCTAGCAGGTAAGCCAACAAACGTATACTGAAAGTCGAAAAGGTCTTGTAATATTTTGTGGTCAGTCATTGGATAACTGGTCGGGCACACTGCCCCGTTAATCTGCTGGCCAATTTCTCACCCGCATCTACTTTAGTTTAAATTGTCGACTTTAAGTTCTGATTCGGCTGTCACGACTGAAAATATGGATGCTAAGGCTAGGAGGGCCATTGGAAAACATGGGAGACATTGGTCTGTTGGTTCCTACAGTCCAGAAGGAGACAGCAGTCGCCAAAGTGATTAAATTTACCTACCATAAATCACATGACTCAGTGCCACGTCAATAACTGACAATTTTTGGTTTGGTCAGTTCTGAACAAGCGATCGAATGGAAAGTCGATCAGCCAGGTGTACAAAGTACAAAACATAATCACTGTAACCTGCGGACCGACTGGTGTCCGTAGGTGAGCCTTTTTTTACTCGAAAACTAGCACAATATTGATGACTCGAACAAAGCGAAGAAACGCGGAACCACAGACGTGACCAGCGTCTATACGTCTTAAAGTAGTGATCATCTCTTTGTAACACATCCTAAAGCAGTTATCTTGTTGTCGTTGTCGAGGTTCCATGTTTCAATGATTCTGCAGTGGCTAGACCTCGAACGCATCAGGAAAGCCAATGGGGATCAGTCGGACGAAGAACAGCGAGTACCTATACCGCAAGAAATCCGACTGCGAAGCGCTCTGGAGAGGTCGTGATGTTTAATGCGAAGAAAGTGTTAGAACGGTATGACGTTCCCCCCCAGGGTAATCATTTCCATATTAAGAGGAGCAGTGATGCTGCCTCCCCCCGAAGAGGACGAGTTACAAAATGCCAGTGCTAAAAACCTCACACTCCGATCGTCCAGCGGTTGACCGTGACTATCAGCGTACTACTAGGTACGACTGAAAAACAAATAAACCTTACCATAGACCCCATGAGGCTCCAGACACATGTGGTGTGCGTTGCACCATGAAAAGTCAAACATTTATGTTTTACTGTCCGCGCTCACGGACCAAGCCACTCTCCTAAGTCAGCTACTCAGACACTGGTTCCGGGGACGTTCTTTCAATAAAGCCCCAACAACTGTTACTGCACGGTTCCGACCAGAGGCTAGGGGAAGGACTCCAACCAGGAACCTAGAACTTCTTACCATCTAACGGGCCAGACTTTTGAGTCAAGGGTTAAAAAGGTGGGATAGTCCAAACAAACCGCCTCCTTCGGCCTGAGCAACATACTCTCATTCGTTCACAGATCCTCCTAAACACTCATTAAGATGAGGCCTGATCTATTTAGCTGTCGATTAACTAACCGGTGTCCAGCATTTACACTTTTGTCCAATAGAATAAAGTAGAACACCCCCTCCGCAAATATGTTCCATATTGTGACTTTCAGCGTCATTACCGGCTAGAGGTAGTCAACAGACAACTGTTAGTCAGATGTTCTTTTCTATTTCGATCAAAACACGCATATACCTCAACACTCTCAGAAAGGACCGCACTTTGGTCTTCGAGTATCTGGTGATCCTGATGGCTCGTGATATCCACGGTGTGGGAATTACACTCAGTCCCAGTGCTGAATGTGCTTTATTAGTTCGGTTGACCGATTTAACTAAGGTCCATGCGTTTCGACAAGATAAAAGATGTTTATTTGTTGTGCCAGCGAACACTCCGACAGATGACAGCTTACCACATCATCTTACTGAGAGCAATACCCGGCCTCTGGCATACGCGCGTCGTCCATAGGCTTTTTATAAAACACACTGCATGGTGGACCACTTCTGAAAAGAGTCACCGATCCATACTGGTAACACGAGTAGATGGAGGTGGGCAATACAAAATAACTGCTCTGGTGTCACCCAGGCGGAGGCGTAAAAATAGGAAGCCCAGCACCATGGCCTCACTAGGCTTATTTCAGAAACCTTTCCATAAAATTCCTTTCAGACTCAATCTTCAATCGGCAGTAGAAATAGCTTACATAGCCTTTTTCTTCAATTGCGTCAGAATTTCAATTCCGGACGGCTTGCACCCTACTTGTACAGCCTTCACAATCAGCCTGACGACTTAATGAGGACCATATGGGTCGTTATTTATAACCCAAGAAAACAAAAACCGTAATGCAGCACACCACAACGTGAGAACTTGATAGATGTTTGGAAGCTAAAAGTAGGGGAGGGGGCATGAAGAATTATTGTGGTTCGGGTTGGTTCACAGCGGAATTGAAACCAAAAAAAAGAATGCGACCATAACCATCTCCCATATGATGGTGTCCTACAGTGATGACACATAGAATGTGTGCGAGCCGTGCAGCCTACGACCACAAAATCAGTAAACGAGCAACACACAAACAAAAAGAAATACGAGCCTATAAATACTCTCATTTGGACACAAATTTGGTTTTGACAGGAGATTCAACTGAGTCCAGCTGGATCTCTCGTTTATAACGGTCCACTTCAACAGAGTGTGCTGCACCAGACCGCTTCATGTTTCAGTTGTTATGATATTCGAGGTGCTGCAATAGGTTGACTTGACATAACACGCTACTCCATAGGTTGCCGGAAACTATTCGACATAATAAACGAGAGATTCATCTGGATTCAGCCAAGTCTGCTGTCAAAACCAACTTTGTGAGCAAATGCGAGTAGTTGTTAAAAACCGTCCAATTTGTGTTCAAGTAGAACATGTGGTCGACGAAATCCGGGGGAGTGTGCATACCTGATGAGCCCAAGAAGAGCGAAACCGGTAGTGGGTTGTAAGAGTTTTCAGCAACCTTATGACTAGTGTGTTAAGTCTAGATAGCAGTCTAATTTGCCAATTGTGTGAATGCGTTCTGAAGCCATATTGTCCCGTGGGCAGTTTGCGTAATGAAACTAGCTTGTCTACGTTCCATAAGCGGTGAAAGACGTTCAAAGCCGGACCGGTTTCTTGCAAAAGCCGAGATGTGAGCACAGGCTTTTCAGTTGTGTTGAATCATCCACTACCTATATCTTACAAATTCCAAGCGGGATTGTAAACAGACCCTTGACAGAAAGGACTGGAACATTCACCTTCGAGTGACCGGCAGCTGAAAAGCGGTGAATGAATTACAATCACACAGAATAGCGTACCCGTCACTTGAAAAAGTGACCTTGTGTCGGTCAATTCCTTGGGCGGCAAAGGCATAAACAACACGGTGGAACGTTCTCCGGTGTGAGCCGGTTACCTATAGAGCTGGTAGGGCGGTTTGAAGACCACTCGAATGGATCGATCTAAGATGGAGTACTCTGGAAAGTGGTTCTTAATGGATTTTAGCATGCCAGAGAACCTCCAAGTGACCGATGAAGATAGCTTAGTTTAGCTATTGACCACTTCTGTGATCTTTGGCAAAACGTGTAACGGACTGGCTTCCTCGGAAACCGAATAAAATTCCAGAAACCGGGAGATACGTTTACAAATACCATCCACATATGGCATAGCCTGACCGATTACAGAGTTCCACTGGATTAGTTAATGATACTGGGTATTACCAGCTAGATGTAATCATCTTTCCGCCCATAAGGAATATGCGTCATACGATACCGACCGGACTCCGGCCCGGAAGGTTGCATTCTTTGCTTGGTGTTTTGGACAACTAAGAAGTTTATAAAAGCACGCCAGTATTAAGAGGAAGATCAAAAGCGTCGGTGGAAATAAAAACCGCAACTTACCCCCTTCGGAGCACAGGTGTAGTGATGTTTCAACGACGGACAACACTGCTGATCTAGACCGCAAGTGCGTTCAAGGTCTGGACACACAGTGAACTTCCGAGCGTTTCTCCGATAGTAAAAGTCCAAGCTGAAGTACAAACAGCACCGTTGGTGAGTGAAAACACGTACAAAAGCAGTATGGTTAAGTCTAACAGTCTAGCTCCGCGGTCCTGCAACAGGATAATAGCAAAAAAGGAGGCTCAATTATAGGCACAGCACAAAAAGTCACAACAACCTTCGCTAGTCTACCACATGCTAACGAAATAGTAATCGTTCAGCCATAAAAGCCTTCCGGTGGTTAGCTACCATGCCACCCGAGGGAAGCACGAGGATTGAGATACTGTCCGGACGCCCACGCCTAGACAGGAGCAGTGAAGATGCTGAGGTTGGATTCGAACCTTTTGGTCAGTAAGTTCGCGCCTTAACAACTGAGCTATCTCATCACATGTTAGGGAAAATTGTATAATTCTGAGCTCAAGTCCATTGTGATAAAGCTTTTTCTACACTCACTACAGTGACTCACACCCAGTCGTTCATATGTACCGGAGAGGTGTCCGATGGCGATGCTATACGGAGGAAAAGACAGATGGTGACTCACAGGAACATTGGATTGATTCTAGCGGCCGTAGTCTTCAACGCGAATGATTGAACGTAGGAAGATTGTGGTTCAAAACCTTTCGGAAAACCTGCGGACACACCATTGGTACCCATTGCCGGTATTAAAAACGGAGCAGAAGAGGTTTGAACATTTTGACTTTCCGAGACACATTTACCATTCCCCATACAACGACTTCCACGAGGACAGCAATACTCCCCGTCTGAACAGCATACACCCTGTGAAAGGCGGTAGACGTTGAGTTAAATATATAAAAACAGACGAAAAAATTCATGGCGCCAAAAGTTGAGTTAATTAAACGTAATGTCCATGGACAGACCTGCTTCAAAAGAATAGTGCTACGGGAGTACAAGCGAGTTCGACTAAGTTTCTCTGCGAATAAGGAAGGTCGGTAGTTTTCCACCAAAGAACCATCAACGAACCAACAATTTAGATTGGCCACAAAGGACGTTAAGGGTACGTTGGTAGCAAATGCATCACATTTAAGTGATCGTTCCACGTTCGGCAGTACAGAAACAGGCCGCATCAAAAAACATGATGTTTACCAAAGAGAGTGAGTGAATTCGCCTAGCATGGCTCTCATTTTAAGATGTCATGTCACAGATTGGTCGTATTTAGTTTCCATTCCGCACTTGTCTGGGCAAAAGTGGATCTCCAAGGCGGAAAGATGGTCTTCTGACAGGTGGAGTATACGGTCTAACGAGCCTAAATAAACCATGAAGTGATCGACCATGATTTATCGATCCTTCTCCCAGGGCATTAATCATCCAGTCTACTAACCAGGCACCGATGGTTACAACGTTTTCATAATCTGGTCACGAAGACCATGAAAAAAGCCAACAAACAAAAAGATTATTCAAGTGTTTGTAGAGGGAAAGGAAACTGAGACAGCGGACCTGATACTTTCTCAATCCTTATATCAGGATAGTCACAAAGGTTAGGTGTTACGGCCAAAGCACAGGTATTCGAAAAACTTTTTCGAGATGATGGATTGAACGATCAAGTTTCATGCCTAACTGTCTAAACTGATGTGGTCTTCAGCTTTGTGGAGGTGAATTACCCCAGTCATCCATCAACAATGAATCAAAATATTACAAATGAAACGATATTTCATCGACACATGTCGTCGACGCGGACGGTGTTCGCATCAACGCATCAACGCATCAACGGATGCCAGCCGTAGTTGTCTATTCCCACCAAGTCACATCAACCCCCATCTGAACAAATACGTTAACCTTAAGACGCCCCAGTCATAGAAACACTAACTTTATGATGCGAATAAAGGTTTACTCGTCCATTTTTTTTCCAATTATCGATATATCTCCTTTACAAAGTAATCCGCGATCGCCAAAGCCCCAGCAAATGTATCTAACCAATTGGTGCTGCTCTTCGACAAATGCTCTCACGTCAGTGTACAATGCAATACTGACTAACTGCAGGAGATCCAATTCTGAAGGCTGCTAGATAGCTAAAACAGTAGAATGTCAGCAATGTAGCAACACACGGCAGCAGTTAAAAGTGTCATACTGACCAGCTAAACTGGCACTTTTACTTCTCAACTAAGTAACTTCGGCGCTCAAAAATAAAGTTATCCACTACCAAGCTTAGTGCGCAAGCTGCAAAGGACATTCAGATAGAAGGACTCACTGCAGTCGTAGGACAACATCTGCGACGAGGCTGTCCAGATCCATCAGCACAACAGAACCCACTGCTTGGACACAAATCGCCACACCACTCGGCATTCACAGGCTTGCCAAGCTGGATGTTCAAGTTTGTTAGGGCTGGTGGGAGTGAAGATTGTCCGGCGGTCGGCTGCATTCGATACGCATCTGAAACGTCCTGTTTCAACTGGAGGTTCAGCTTACGAACACAAGTACCAAACCATCCGCATGTTGCGTTGGCAGGACAACAATGCACTCGATCGCTACAGCATGTCGCCTGAATGAGAGATCGATAATAGTGGGATGAAAACGTTGTGGAATTATTGAGTAAAATGTCAGCCTGGATAGATGCAACAGTAAGAAGAAGACGGGATAATAGGATTACAATTTCAGCCGGTTGGCGTATTTGTTCCTTGTTTTTTTTCTCATACAACTGGAGTTGTAGATTGGTTGACAACTCACACAATAATTCGCTGAAAGACGGACCACTCCCCTAAGAGATAAAAATACTTTTCCCGTGGAATTTATTGTACTTAGGGTAATGGAGATTATCAGTAGAATCAAAGACGTAAGTGTAGGTGCGCTACCTTAGTGTTCGGTACAGCTGCCCAAGGAAATGTACAGTCCGAAGTGAATGAGACGAGCACGATGACAATCTCTAGACGAAATTGATTCAACCTACCACAGATGATGTAACAACAAATCTCAAAAGCTACTATCATCAAAGTAAGTCAGAAGTAGGATCATTTTGGGGGACGATCGATTCATTTGTTTCATGCTTGACTGGACAGAGCATTTGAGATTTTATCAAAACGGTCAAGCAACCAGAAGCGTTTGGATGAAGAGTAGATACGGGAAGAAACAAGCCTCGAAAGAGTTGCAAATGAGCTTAGAAAATGCATATGTGTTTGCACATTTCAAATGAACCTGATGAACGAACTGTTTGAACCGGTTTGGATTGTTCACATGCCTTTTCCGAAACTTCTTTCCATTAACCACCAGCAAACGGGAATGAAACAGGAAACACCACAGATGACTCTGGAGATATAAACTGCGCATTACTTCACACATGCCATTCCGTTTCGTTTCACGGAAAAACTACGATCAAAAAAGATAACTTTAGTTGCCGTATATGCATTGACCATACAGTGTTAGTTTTAGTTTGCCTGTTTGTTATGACCCCTTCCAGAACCAATCAGCAGTATTACGACAATCCGTCTCCCGATGAGTAGGAAGTTCTAAACTTTTGCAAAGTAACTCTGCCTGCGTGATTTTACCTAGCGCCCTATCAGCCGTAACTAATCGAGCACTTAGACGGACCACCTAACACTTAGCTATAGATGGTGATCTTGCGTTCATGACTATCGTTCCTTCGTGAACAAGTGCATGGAGTCAGATCATGCGCTGGTTCATGTCTGTACTGCAACTCGTCTCCCAGTGACCAAGAAGAAGACCATCCGTTGCAGTGGTATTTCCTGCCTGAAAGATTCGGTCCTCAAAGATGTCTATCAGCAGCAGCTGTCCACATCTTTATCTCAAGACCACATCTAGAACACCATCACACATATAGAAGGTCAACAATTGTTGTCTTATTACATCTAGAAGAGGCGTTACACTCAATCGATCACCTTGCCTTGTGATGACGTGTCTCAACCGAAGGTGTGCCGAACAATTTCGCCACTATTCTTCAATGCTTCTACTAAAACGCCGGTGCGCGCGTGAAAGTCTACGGAGATCACTGTCCTGAGTTCATCATCAAAAAAGGCGTACATCAGGGCTGCCATCTGTCACTTTTCCCCTTCAACTTCGAATAAACTACCAAAGAAACATTTGCCATGTCTTCCACCTCTGGCCTGGAGATTCATCCCGTAGAAGACTTTAGAATCTTGGAGTATGCAAACGCTATCGCGCTACATCGTTCACATCCCATCTAGATGCAAAATACACTAAACAATCCAAATAATGCTGTGATGTGGTTTGGTGGTACTTTGCAACTTCAAAGCGCAAAACACGACTGCGCGAGTGGACCACCAAAGCTGATCACGGCATCAGAACCACTAGAGAGAGTGTGTGGATTTGTCTATTTGGGTAGTTGCATCACGTCGGATGGAAGGATTGTCGATGAACTGCATGCTAGGATCGTTAAATCCGGCTCTACGTTCCCTCAGCTTTGGCACTTCCAGCTACAACGTATAATCTAGAGACGGAGCAAGGCTGCTCTGGTGTATGTCATGTGCCAGGTTGGGGTAGGAAGGGCCTACCACAACAAAGGTTGGAGGGCATTGTTGTATGTGTTCGCTTGTGCTCAATCATTAACCAGCCGTTTTTTGTGTGGCTGTTTCCAATCTGTTCTTGTGCGACCTATCGGTCCTTCACTATCAGTGGTCATCATCTGCGGCGACCCAAAGAACCGAACATTCGTATACGATTGTCAAACTGAAATAAGTGGAACTTACAAGCAGCTCATAGCTAAATGAGAGGCGTGAGACTACTCCACACTTCAGAAGGTTAGTACAACCGACGATCTTTAAGAAGGGATCGCCGCACGGGCCAACGGATACTAGCAATTGATTGTCACAAGATTTCTTTCGTGTTTGTGTACCATCATAATCAATCACTGACAGGAGTACTAGCGTAGAACACCAGCGCATGCTGTCCTAAAAAGACGTCAATTTATTTAGATAAAATTAGATAACCGAACGAAGGAAGATGGAAGAGCGACAGGAGGTGAGTGCAGGCCTGTCATACACAACCTGAGTACTAACACCTCCAAAACTCAGTCAAACAACTTGCATGAAAGCTACCGGGAACGGTAAGTTGCCAGACCTTTTAGTGTCCCACGCCAAACCACACTTAGGGTCATGTGAGCCCCATCCGGGAGGGGGAGGTGAGCGATCACAGTATCTCAGTTTTTGTAACATCCCAAGTCGTTTCAACTTGATCCAATTTTTCCCACGTCTAGGTTTCCACCAATCCGAATTGCGCCAGTAAAACAGTGAAACTTTTGCCAAAGAAAATTCGTCAAGCACGACACATGTCTAAACAACCATGGTTTGCAGCAACGGGTTTAGTCCCCAAACGAAGTATACAAAGCCTCCTTGATACCTAATCGTGGATTCGTTGATTCCAACCGACCACAGCCTTATTGTTCTGAGACAACACTACCTGAAAATGTCTCAGATCTCCAGAATACGGTGACCGCGCTGCACAGCCACACAACAAGGCAGTACACATCGTGGTCCGACATATGCACCCAGCCCGATGATAATATCCACAAGTATGCCAAATTGACAGAATCAAATCCGGCATCCCAAACTTACGCGTTGGCCTCATTTGTCTTACTGACACCAGAACTGATGTCACTTCAGAAATAGCTTAAGTGCCCCACACAACCCCTGTCACTTCTTGCGTGACTAGAAGCATATTCGAAACCGAACGTCCCACAATATGGACTAACACAATGTGGGTGCGATGAAAAGGGGGGAAGGATTGGACGACCATAGTCAGTCTTCCTAATGAATTTTGCTTCTCTCCGTCTACGAAATGAGAACAATGTTGTCTGTATGTTTCAGGGCGAAAAGGCTCCAGCTTGTGTACAGGTCTGAACATCACGGTGTCGGTCCATATTGTTATGAAACGGAAAACTAACTGCTGAGCGTTGAAGACGTCAAAAAACTTTCAGTGTTCGGGGCATTGCCCAAATCTGGTGGGAACATCGGCTCAGTAATGCAGAAGTGTGTCGAATGGTTTTGGAAGACATAACTCACCCACATTAGGTGAACTAACCACAATCCATAGGCTGGATTCGCTTGGCCGTGTGTTCCGTATGCCAGTCGATCGACATTCTCGGATAGGCCCACAC
>SJOL01004503.1:222858-255718 GCA_004794785.1 Opisthorchis felineus | reverse complement strand
TGATGCCCAGACCCACTTTGTCGTTCTGTACGTAGCAGATTCGTCAATAAGTGAATCGCGCTTTTCGGCAAGATTTGCCTATTCATCGATTGTATTAGTGGGTCCTGGTGATCGTGGTCAACTGCCGGATGGTCGGTTCGCGCAGGTGTCAGGATCAAACTTTTCAAACTCGTCACTTTTCGGTAGAAGGCAACATGACTGCTAATCGCATGCAAGAAGCACTATTGCAGAAAGTTGCACGAAGTGTCCGCCAGATAACCTCGTGATTCGATTGTTTGCAGTGCGGTACCTTAGTGCGCTTCTGCTTGTTGCTCACCTTCAAGACCCCTCGCGCAGTGGATGGAAGTCCCAGCCGGTGTAGACCACACGGCCATCGGAACACTTACGCCTGCCCATCACATCAAAGGCCAGCTCTAAATTTGGAAAATCATGGAAGCACAATCTAGTAGTGAGACTGTTTTCCTAAGTTTCGTTGCTTTGCATCCAATATTTATTCGGTTTGCTCCCCAACCCTTTGTGTTTAGGTAGAAAATATCGTACTAATCCCACAACTACCCGAAACAAAGGCCAACGCCTCTAAACGCAAGGTCGAATTTTCGCTACTGCAGAACTTGCTAGGGCTTCTTGTTAGATAACAGAACCGACCGGCTGATTGGGTCAATATATTTTCTAGCGATCAAATTCGGGACAAAAATAACTTTTCCATCCATCTTGGTCGATAAAAATGGTTGTGATTCAGGAGAGGAATGAGTGGGCTGAAATATTGGTTTAACCTTGAACATATCTCAGTGGATAGAACTAATTACCGTCTGTGCCTAACCTTAGCTCGAACAGGCTGTCTGTCGGTGAGGATAATTAGTATTCAGTGAGTGAGCTGCTTCTTCATCCTTTTCCTCACTTTCAGTTTCGAATCTCACAGCTGCATACCCTGCATCGTGATAGGTTAAGCAGTAGCTGTAGAGGTTAAATAATAACAAGGGACTGATGGTGAGAATGAAAGAGAAGCGTGGCATTAGGCTGCTTCTTAGTGATACGGAGTTGCAATTGATTTTACAGGGCTACCAACCCCAAAGATATCTCGATTCACAGTTGGGAATGGTAATCTGGTCACCAACATGGGTAGGTGCGCTTATCACTGTTGTCTAGTGATACTACGCAGGCTTTTGTAGCCTGCGACTGTCACTCCGTTTTTCTTCCTGGCCAGTCCAGTCCAGACGACAGATTTAGCCGTACGTTCGAACAGCATGGTTTAACTAACAAACTGCTGGGCATAAAGTTCACCCCTCGTCAAGATTGCGTATCATCTCGTAGGATGTCCATTGGACTTCCTAGCCTGGTGGTCCACAAGCCATGTAAGTTCGCCAGTTCCAACTAGCTTTTCACATCAATAAAAGATGACGTTTTATATTTATGCTCGCTTACGTTTATCTCAGTCATTTTGGAAGGTGTAGCCACTTTTCTATTGGTGGTTCCCCAGCTCTCACCCTTTCACTTTTCACTAGGGCCTATCGCGGTTGTGTGATAGTGAAGCATCAGTTTCCTCCGCTCCCAGTGATGTTGATCAAGTTGATTGTGTTGATGATGATGACGATGATGGGTTACTTGACACCACAAAAGGGACACCACAGATGAATTCCTGTGTCCTAAATAGTCTTCTTAAGATTGCTGGAATGCAAACAGTAGTGCCGAAAATAATACTACCCATGAACATCTAGTTCGCGGTAAGTATTTTGCCGCGTGATGCCAATGGTAAAACGCAGCCCACAAATGCATCTGAGCACAACAATCGGGTTTCTATTTCATATTCCTCATCTCTTTTATTTCAGTTCTGGATTCACGAGCCTATGGTGAATATCGCTGCGTTTTTGGCTTCCCATCCCCAAAGAATATTTTCGCCCGAGTCTATTTACATGGTAGGTGAACTGGTAGTCTGTGTTTCTATCAATAAATTGAGGTCTGCCTTGATGCAGATTTCTCCCTGCTTTTGGCTTCAATTTGTACATAGCTTTATCGTATGCCTACGCTCAATTCGAATCTGATTAGTTTTCCTTCCACTTCTATTGTCACGTTTTCGTTAGTTCCTCCAATACTCCGGCTGGTGTATGATCCGCCCCCACTACCACCTGCGAATTTTAGCAATCGCTTCTCTTGTACCGATCCACCGTGTAGGGCGTTGACAGACGAGAGCAATATTTCTGATTCTGCAGTGGTCAATTGGACAAGCGCCTGTGAAGTGCTTGTTGCCTATCCTCCTGTCCTACCGGACGGTCTCACCTGGACGTGGACAAACTCCCACTGGGCAGCGTATGCTGTGCAACGGGTGCAGAGTGTTGGGAAGTCAGCGTACCTATCGGAGCTTAAGTCTATGGTGGTTGATAAGAATGAACCGGTAAGCCCGTGGCAAATACTAGATAGACGTCGTCGGAATGCTCAGGCATTGGATTTGTACTACATGAATATCAGTGAACAACCCCCGGGTCCTGTTGTCTTCCTGTGCTGGGCGAAGAATGTTCTGGGAGAGAGTGCTGTTTGGTGGCCGGGTCCGATTCAAGATACTGGCTCAAGCTGTAAGTTTGGAATTGTTCATGTGATTTTTAACGTAATGAAAAGTGGGTTGTCTTGTTAATCACTCAGCACCACATAAGGACTACTGACGGACAATAGGCGCTCCAAAGGAGGTGTAGGAAGCTTCTCAGACAGTAGGTGAAGTCTTTTTCCGCTGTGGTCGCTCAGTAAGCCTGTGGTAGCTTTCTTGTCGTGTGTTGCACTGTTTTCGATTCTGACCTTGGACAGTCACTTTCTGGAGTACATTGGGATGTGGGAAGGTAGGCAGTTAAAAAGTGAATTGCTAAAATACTGAAGGTAGTTTTAGAGGTAGCATGGAAGTAGATCGTTTTGTGCGTGTGTGTGTGTGTGTTATGTACATTGTCTGCGACAGAAAAAAAGTGATTGGTCATTCAAAAAAGGCCGCTGAGTGAATATAAATATTAATTCTCAAAACCACAGTCTAGTCGGTTCGTTTCAGTTCCACTATCGATAGTTCTTCTCGGATGGTAGGTTACACATCACTTACCATCACCTACAACTCCATGATTGGTTTACTGGTGGTGCTCATGGTGTTCCCGGTGCTTGACCATCTTTTCCCCTTCTACTACATCATGGATGTACTAAAGCCTTCAGTGTGCTTCTCGATCTTTGTGCTTTGGTTCCAAAATCCACCGTCTCTTGTACATCAGTTCAAACTGATTCTATTTGAGTGTCTAGACGAGGCTAACGCTTTGCCCTTTGCGGACACCGCCTGGGTGGCTGCTTATCCGGATCGGTTTTTGATGCGTCAGAAGTGTGGATGATCGATTTGGAATCCAAGTGTACACAGGTGACATGCGATGGCGTCTACAGTAGCCTTGCTGGTAAGCGAGATTTCATGGGTTGGAGCCTTACCGTCTTGTGTACTTCGGTCTCTTCAACAACATCAGCGTGACTCATTTTCGACCATCGTATTGGACGGTTCCGTGTTGCTGCAATGGATCCACGCCAGTAATTAGCGTGGTCAGACGACAAGCCGGAAGTAGTGCAGTCCACTTCCTAGAACGCATAGACAACACATTCATTCCAGTTACGTAGAAGGAATCTTCTTGATCATCCTCTCCAAGAACTAGTTGGGCAATCGTCCAAACTCGATCGATTTTCCTCATACCCATCACGCCTTTGTAATATATTTCTTGGGACGCGCCTTTGAAATTTACAGGGCGGCCGCTAGGTACCGGGCTGTGTCCATTGCTGTCATGGCAACACGATCATGTGAATCACAACATCATGTTTTTCTGTATGTATCTCTCGCCTGGTCGGTGAGTTCCGACGTTACGTTGAAATAACTGGATAGTATATTTGTCTGACGACGACGGAAGTTAAGACGAACTGCCATAATTTTCTAGGTACGGAATTTTCCCTTCAGAAAACTTCCCAAGTTAATTGCCTGGATTGATCCAAAGAAACCATCGCAAGCTAATAACAATATGTGTTTCATAAGTTAGCAGACTTTTTTGGAATTACGAATGTGCACTGTATATACGAACGACAGACGTCCAGTGCGGCAACTCACCCGATGAACCTCTCTTACTGAATGGATTCAACACCAGCTGAATTCATGGGGACACTGCTTCATTTACACTTATATACTTGAATTTCACACCCGATTCGCCACGTATTTACCTAATGAACTAACAAAGAAGTGTACCCAGTGCACGTTTTTTCGTGTGGGTCAGTCCATATCGTCCAGAGACCCAAAATACATTGGCTTCAACTGATGTCAATTTGAACGCGACTCGGCAAATGTAGAATGGGGAGCTTAAGTGTACATAATACGTACCTAGGCAAATGTCCATGACCGAATGTGTGATCTACCAGCTAGACTGTCGGAGTCTCCGTCCCACATGACATTTCCGCACCTGAATTTCATACATCATTCTCCTAATGGAGCGACGACCGAAGCCCTTCAGAACCAATTTTTTATTGCTCTCCAGAGTGGCTTACAGAGCGGATTGCTTGTAGTCAGACCCCATCTGACAACGACTGACATCGAGTGGTCAAAACGTGGAAAAGAACAGTGAAAGAGATATGTCGACACGTAGCGAATGTTTGACTGTGGAGAGCATAGTGGAGATTTGGACATGTGAACATAAACCCGATTCTTGGGAGATTATAAAAATTTCCATGATAGAATGTGGTGGAGGCGAGTAGTAAAATGCGAAGGAAAAAGTAGTACTGTTCGGCATTGGCAAATTTCGGTGACTGAAGAAGCATAGCAGTATTGGATGACCGAACAGTTTTCGAAGTTGGACAGAAGACACAAATTTAGCAGTTCATTTATCATGCTAGTATCGATCAAACGGCGAATATGAGGCTACGTTCCGACTGAGTGAGCGTTTCATCAAAGAAGGGAAGTCAGAGTGGCGGACAACTTTTCGTTGAATACTATCTAGAAGTGCAGTTTGTGCATCAAGGACACCACACCAAATGTACCACAAGTATTCTTTGGTGGGGCGGATCAGGGACCTGCACAAGAGAGGAATTTGGGATGAGAAGAAACAGTTACATGAGCTGAAAGGGGACCAGACTGTTAGTAGTGTGAGGAGACTTTGGAATTTTCTAATGGCGCTATATCCTGTCTAAGTGCGAGTTAATCACATTGTTGAGCAGCTGCTCATGGCCGGATGGTTAAGTGTTCAAACTACTAGGCAGCAGGTCTTGGGTTCGAGACTTACTGGAGTTTCGTGGGTAGAAACATGCGTGGATTTGGCAGGAAGGAATGTAGCCGCCTTCGAGGAGTCAGAATTATAGGCCTAATATCGGCGTTCAGTGTATTGCAGATATGTATATGTATGTAATCATCCTCTATCTGAGATCAAGCTGTTCTCTGAAAAGTATATGAATCAGAAATATGGAGAGTTGAATAATCTGCGAAAGTTTGAATGTAACCAGAAACAGCAGAAAGGAGATCGTTGATAAACAGGAGGAGCAGTGTGGGTGGGGGGAAGAACAGAAATTTGAGGAACAAATGCGTTGACCTGACGGCTCAGATAGAGGTTATTGGTGTAGTTTCCAATCCAGTTTGGTTATCAAGCCGTTGCACCACAAAGCATGCCGATTCTGTTTAACCAATGTGGTCGAGGACAGACAAGCATGTACGTCAGTTATTTTCCAACAGATCGGTGGCACGTGAACCCATATTGGTGGTCGTTCAGAAAGCTGTTTTCCAAATCGCGCATGTTAGTCAACATTCACTGCAGTACTTTGGGCGCAATAGGACTGATCGAAATGGACAGGGCCCGATAAACACTCACGCTCGGTCACGGGGAGTGCGTGAATGCTTTTCTAAGAAGATGGGACAATATGGAGCCGACGGTTAGAAAAATACTTCAGTCTTCTGTTCGGGGAGATGGTTCGGTTAACAGACCGACTGCTTTTTCAGGATTTTAGTACGTCGATGTCCGGCAAGTGTACTCAACCTTGATCGGCCTTGTGACTGACGGACATTTTCTCGGCATTGTCGACGGTGACAATGCAAGAATTGTGTGCAGTGGCGCAGTCCGAACGTTTTGAAAGGGGTGGGTGGAATTGTAAGGTTTATCGGGTCTAGAAAAATGGGACATGAATTAAAGCACTCAGTCATTAGGGTTTTCAGTGAACCCCGCATGATCTTGGGAAAATTATCGCATGCAGCTTCAACATACGGACGATTAACGCCAAAAACCCGGTAAGACGTTGTTTGAGAGAAAGGGGACCTCCAGTCATCACAACTATTGTTGATAATATGCTTTCTCGTTTTCTTATCTTTCAGTTTGGGCGTCTGTTTGGTGGCCGGTCGTTGGGGTTTCCTTAGAATTGGCCAGTTTATTGATCGTGGTTGGCCTGTTTCGCTGCTGCAGTCGTGCTGGGCGTTTGCGCTCTTTTTCAGCCGCACGTAGCACAGAGAACACGTCGTTTGGCCTTTCTCGTCTGTTTGACACGGAGCGTCAAGCAGACTCGTCTTATAGACAACAAGAGACAGTAAAACGTACCACACAGTTGAGGTCTCCAGGAAAAGTCCCATACGTTCGCCTATCCAATATTGCACGGCCAGAGGCGGATGAACACGATTCTTCGGTCCTGGACCAACATACTGGCAATGGGGCTAGGATGCATTGTCATGTTAATCCACTTCTGGAAGATGACCAAACGGAGGCGAAACAGGCGACAAATGGACGGGACGGTGACGAATACTTTTGGGACTCAGATGCGGAGCCCAGTGTGCCAGTGAATCGCAACTGAAACCGATTCCAAGCTATTTCATCCACTTTACTTTCTTGGAGCACCCAGTGCTTTTCTGGTGTATGTGCTCACATTCTCCGTGGCATCACAGACTACCGTCGCCAGCAGTTTTTTGTGAAGCTAACGCTCATACAGCATCCGCATTTTGTTGTTGTACTTTTTGCTTTATTCGTTGTGCCGAACTCACAATTTCTGCTTTTTGCAGCATTTATCCATGTGTGATATTGTTCCTTTGCCATTTTTCAATGAGCGCCACTCAACCTACCGGGCTGTGTCATGTGATAGTGCCAGTCTTGTCATGCTTATTCTTTATTTTCCTTCTATCTTTAAAGCTGTATTGCCTACAATCTTCTTCGATCCGATATGTTATTCATATTCGAAACGGTTTCATTTCTGATCTTCTCGAAGGGTCTGAAAATCGCTCTAGTCGTTTCACATTCATTTAAATTAATTTTACCAAATTGGATCCGCGCACCTGGGGTGAGGTTTTTTCATCTGCTGACAATCGGAGGGTGGGACCTGGACACTGTAATACATTTTAGGTGCAAATGATATGGAAGGTTTTTCGGTTGGCTACTGGTTATTACTACATTTCGGGCACTGCATCCTGAGACAATTTACCTGTGAGATACTACTTTTACACCGTAGTAGTGATAACGATCCATCACGGACGAATTTCTAAGAGCTGAAGGATCGTGATTACGTCACTAAGAGGCTCCTATTCACTGCGATTTTGTGGTTCGTGATAATGTACTGTAGTTTGTATATTGGTAATAAAAGTAATAATAATGTTAGTCGCTCCCTTGTCTTTCAGATAACAATTGCTAACTTCATTTAGGTCAGCAACACGTGTCAAAAGTTGGTGCTATGCTGTTCGCATTCCTCGTTAGTAGTCTGTTGGGCCTCGACTTTGGACAGTATACAACTGTTGATTTGGCCCAACATAACCTTTTGCGTTAAACAAATGCTCCGCATCTATCAAATGTGAAACCGGCAAAACTGTCATGCTGCTCAATGAAGGTCACACACACACACTGAAGGACATAAGCACGAGCCTGACTACTTCGTAGAAAGGAAAAAGGTTTTTATCAGGCTTTAGTTTATGGGAGATCACCTACCCACAGCCATACGGCGCAAATTACATCCTGCAATCGGTCGTGCGTACCCGGCCACTCAACTAATCCCGTTCTGATCAACGAGATACATCAGTCTCCTATGCACTTCGTGTATTGTACCCAATCTCTGTGCCTCACACGTTGTGTACCAGTTTACATGCAGTTGCGGTGAAACGTACATTGGCAGAGAGGATAGGAGTTTATGTGAACTCATCTTAGAACATTCGCCTCGTTATTTGAATCAGGTAACCAATCGACCGACCGATGGCCTGCAAGCTGAGACCCGGAAACCTGCCTCGTCGATCGCCAAACGTGGTCGATCTGCCAAACATCCAGTGGACAGAGTTGGCCCCAGGACAACACTCAAAATTTTACTGCGCAATGTTAACTTGAAATTGTTAGCCCTCATTGAGGCCAGGTTGATCAATCAATACCGACCCAGCTTGTGCTTACAGAAGACCTCGAAGCCGGATATCAGCTTGGACTTAAGAACTGGATCTGGTTGTCCCATTAATAGAAAACCATGCTAATGGTGACGAAAATTACAAAGCATGGGAATTGCCATAATAAATAGTGCCCAATCCGGAAAAGGTTGTGATTCTTGCAGTTTGCCATATAAGCTAAACAAGACTGCATAAAATGTAAATATAATGGCAAAGAGAGTCTTTCCTCCGGGTCTTGTTGGCTCTACCGTTAACCCGCTTCTTGGGGACGCCATTGTTCTGAATGAACGGGAATTCTTTCGACCCCTTCGTGTTAAATAGTGATCACTGGCAAACCTAGCCAGGTGGAACGGGAAGGAAAATCACCAGGGACTTCGAGAACCGCGTGGCAGTTAGTTCAGTTAGGTTTAAAGACTTTTCATTGAGCAACTACTTAGGCATAGTTTGAAGTAATTTGACTACCCAAAGTCTGATTTAGAAGTGAGCCAATTTTGAAAATCAATCCGGCGAGATTTTTCGGGTACCCACTCGTCCTTAAGTTTCCAAGAAGGAATCAGGAATCTGCCTGCAGCGTCCACGTAAGGGTTCCTTACACTTAAATTAGAGGCTGTTGATCAATAGGTTGATCGGTTTCATTAACGCATTCCACAAGGGTTCAGGAAATGAGTTTGAGAATGGAGACCCTTGTTAGATGGTGGTAATGCATGCTATTTTGGGGAATTTTCGGGATTTAAAGTGTGACGGAGATGCCTACGATGACTTTTTCGGATAACGAGGCCTCTGGCTGCTTTAATATGATACTCACCCATCCTGGTGCTTACATTAGATGAACATCATCCCAGCATTAGCAACACGTGCAGGTTTCCGTGAGGTCCATCTGGAGCTACAAAAACACGCAACATTCTTTAGAATAGATAGTTAACACGGCCCTTTTGGAATTTCATCTGTGAATACTCGAAAATGACATCGACGAGCGACTGTGAGTACAAAAGACTGGGATCCAATTTATTCTGCCATCATATTTCATAAATGGTCAGACCGTCCCAACAGGACTGGGATTTGTTCCGTTATTAGTCGGCCCAAATTAATCAATTAGAGGTTTTATTTCAAACGGAATCGAGTTCACTTCCGTTCTTGGGGACACTAGGTCTAGGATTTTTAAGAGATAGGTTGCTTTTCCGGACCTCATTAACAGTGCGAGCAAGGTCTCTAAAACCATCAACTCTCAGGTAATCTCAGATTTACAGGTATTCCATGGTCCAATTCTGCCTCAATATCCTTATCTCCCGGTCCAGGAAATGTTTACTATGTGTGTTTACTATCGAAAAACCGAATGCAGAGGAACCTGAACTGAATGAGCAACCTTCTGTCCAAGAATATGAGCTGGTTATAGAATAGTGAGTAACTGCCCTCCAAGCCACAAAATTATCGATCTCTCTACTGCGAAAGACAAGCTCTAGGAAGTTGCCATGGGTTAAATTCCGGTTCCGGGCAATAACTCATCTGGGAAGAGGATAGTAATTTTGGCTTAGTACGGTCATAACACTTTGAACTCAAGGGTTGTATCTGTTCATAAGTTACAAATCCAATCTTCAGTAGAGACTTCATCGGAGCGAGATGGCTCAGTGGTTAGAGCGCGAATTTACTGACTGGAAGTTCTGTGGTTCGAATCGGACCTCTGCCTTTCGACTTCCCCTGTCTAGGATTGGACGACCTTGGAGTATACCAGCTCTCGTGCTTCCTTCGGGTGGCATGGCAGTTAGGCACCGAACGGGTGCTACTGCTGAACGAGAGAATTCATCTTGCAGGCGTAGTCAGTCGACGCTCAAAAGCTGAAAAGGGCCATAGAGTTGTTTATTCCTTGTCAAGAGTTTTGGTAGTTCGCGGCTTTCCAACCAGTAGTGAATTTGGAGCCCACAACTTTCCGGTTGGTAGTCGATCACTATATGATTCCGCTGTGTGGCTGTTCAGCAATATAGTAAACTAGAACCTGGGTAAGACATAGAGTCTTTATCCCTCAGTGACGCTGTTCGACCATAAGCATCGTATCACTATCTCCTCGTTTTTGTAAGTCACCAGTGCATATAATAGTATTGTGGCCCTGCATCCATACTTGCGGCCGTAAATATATTTAGCCCAGACGTTCTCTACCCAAAAGTAGTTTTGACAAATGGACAGGAAGTTACCTATAAGCTGTAGACTGATAAACGCGGAATTTGTCGTGCAAACGATCACCAGAAAAAACAGGCCTCAATTTTGTGGACTGCAAACCTGAGTGTGACTGGAGTGGTAAAAAGAACGGGTCAGAAAAACACCAATACTACGAAGGGGCTGATACTCACTGAGTTATGAAAATAACATATATCACTGACCTGAAGTTTCGTGATCTGCAAGTCATTCGATTGTTCCGGGCTCAAGGAGTCTATTCAGGCTGTCAAGCCACGTAGTTTCCAATCTTCGCGGTGTGGGATTTTATCCCGATGGAAAAGGCCGTGCAGAATCCACCCACCTAAGTATGACTCTTAGTCACAAACTGTCCCCTTGCAGACCAACACCCTCAATAATGAGATTTTAAACTTCCTGTTTAATCACCGTCAATCACGGCTGATCAGCTGTCCTCAGCTACTAGCCAGGAGTATGCGAGTTCGTATTTTCTTGGAGGTTCGCGAACTGCACATTGTTGATGATTGCCAATGCGGATGGGGTGGCTGTACAGTCGGATTTTCGGCAAAGAATGGCATTACCTACATGAAGAAAGCTCGATCAGGAGAATTTAAATTGCAGTCCTATTCTTAAATGCATTGCCATCAAAGAACTTCGATTTGAATCTGGAGAGTAGTACCTGTCAGGTAATTCATCCCTTTGCTGAATCCCTGTCGATCCGACATAATCCATCGGAATTTTTTCACCTTCAATTCATTGTCTTAGGAGAGGTAACCCGACGTCTAGGGAGAACGATACCAGGTTTTTGTCTATTTGAACTCTAGGATTTTCTTCCTTGGAAGGTGCACTTTTCACAGAATCCTGTATGCAAGTTAATCAACTTGCAGATCGGTCACTTCTGGCCCAGTCACACTGAATTTAGCTAATAACCGGAACGTATTGGTTCCTCACTTCGTCAGAGATTCATGAATACGCAAAGTACAAGCACGCGAGTTTCTTTTCCCATAAACCTAATTTTAAAACAGTTGAAGTAAATGATTTCTGCCTCCGTTGACTTCAATAAATTAAAACAACGGAAGGGGTGAGTATCATGTTAGCTGTTTCACGTCAAATCAATAAATTGGGGATGAGTGGTAACGCGCTATTTGGACTGTCACTGAGACTATTGCAAAAATGGCTTGGGTTTTCCAAGGGTGAGCAGCATATCTGTGTCTCCGATTAGTTTCCTGCCTGTGGGATTTGACCGCGTTGAAGTTCTTTGAATCCACCGTGTTTGTGTTGTGTCCGTGCAGTTATGTATATCTTTTCCAGGCGTAACGCAAATACAATGTTGTAACATTCTGCGTCCGTATCTTGGGCAAGACGACACATTTGTTTTTCTCCACGTGAGTGGTTCGCCCACCTTGTTTTAGCATGTGAAGTGGTGTGTGCATATGAACAGAACTTGTATTATTTACCCACCGCTGGTTTGCATTGTTGCTATGATTTGTGTTTAAATTCTGTCGATGGATGGCCATTTTCTTTTCAACAGAATTTTCCCCGGTAAGCACAAATTATTCAAGCCTATGGTTGAGCTGGCCGATCGGAAAACACGAGTCATTGGATGTTAACACGCTAGTAACTTTCTTCAGTTGTACTTTGCCACATTCTCACATCATTTGGAGTTTGATGCTAAGACACCATAGTTATCAATTTCCTCACAGATTTCACTTTAGCCTAGCTAGCTGTAGTTGCGTGAAACATTTGCTGAAAGGCCTCCTGATAAACTTTTTATGCCTTTTTGAACCCTTGAAATCCACTAGCTCTCTAGTTTTGTTAGCTATGGATGAAAGATGGTCGTTACACCAATCGTCAAATTGATGAATCAGTCGCCTCAGGAACTAGGATGATGCTTAACTTCCGAACTTGCAACCTAAAAGAGAAGAATGTTGACCTTGAGAGTTTACTGTAGTTTCACTGACGTAGAAACTCACAGAGCCCATATTTGGGTAATCTGGTAAAGGGATTGTAAGTCGCCTTTCCATCATCTTGTGGCATCTAATTCTGCAGACTTACTTTTTGTTACATTATTGTACTGCGTTATTCTATCTGAATGCCAACGTTAACTTTTCTGAGGTAGACCATTTGAGCAAATTCTTTATTCACAAATGTCCCAGTGCAATGTGGTCGGGTTGTTCGTCTGAACTTCTGCCGTAGCTTCTATCGAAAGGTGAATCACCCCAGTCGCACAGCTGTCGCACGCACCTGCGGTGCCGCCTCGCTGCGCGCTTAGAAGTGAATGTGGCGTGAAAGCGTGCGGTAATGAGAAGAGGGCGACTAGTAAGCATACGACAGTTGGACTGAGGGTCATCTGATGCAGACGGAAACTTTGCGATAGAACGGACTTCACGGATTTCGCGATGCTGTGGGTAGTGGCATGTGTGAGTGCGTGTGAGGAATCAACTACTTGTGGGAATGGGCTGGAAATTCTTGGTACCTTGCACATCCTTGTCCGAGAATAACACTCTCTTTGGCCACTTACTCTAAGTTCGATTGCTTGGAATTATTCAAAGTCAACGACATTTAAGACTATATTTCAGGACAATGAAAACAGCGAATTCCGTACAACGGAACCAAAGTTCAATTGTTTATTATAGGCATCCCTGGAAGAGATCATTTATTGAATCTCGAATAAAAGGGACATTTTCCGTTGTGGTTCGGTGATAAACTTCGCAGAATTACACAAGGGATCATTGAACGATTCACACACAGCAGCGATGTTAGGCAGCCAGTCTGCATAAACAGTGTGAGATGAGACACAATTGCGACGACATTTTATAAATCATAGATTTACGCAACCCATCGAGCAAGCATTTAATTATTATCCCTACTGAGTATTTGCATGGATTCTCCTAGGCAAGTGGCACCGATGATCTCTATGCAACCTAGATTCAAACAGATCCCCAAATAGATTCATATATGGCGCATTTCCGTAATACATGTCAATTATGTTGTGGATATTCTAAAATTTGTAGCCATCAGAGTTAGAACCCTATTTTTGTAAATTTTTCTCAGCTCAGCTTAGAGTGTGTCTCAAGGACTGGTTGTAATGGTTGTTTGTGTTCTGTTATTGAAGCTTTTCATCAAAACCGTAGTTTCAGTGTTCCTTGGAGTGATGGCTCTCTGTTTCCAGAGTAACTTTCATCTTTCATCAGTTTTTCAAGTATCTGTGTATCACGGGTTGTCTTATTCAGGAACGGAAAAGTCTGGACAACTTCGACGTAAGCACTCATCTCAAGCCCAAGTTCGGTTTGTAGGTATGTTGCTTTCGTTATACGTCACTGTATCCCTCATATTGGCGTACAATATATAAGTTGTTTTAATGTCTCAAATGGACGCTCAGTTTTATGGAATTTCAAGGGTTCTTTAGGTAAAATATACAGTCTATTGGTCGACGATCGAGGCAGGTTATCTGCGCACAGCTCAAAGTGTTGTTCTCTAGTAATGCAAGTTGGGTACGGAAGGGGATGTAAACCAGAGAAAACTGGTGAAAACATCCACCAAAAATAGTCAGTGATGAGTGGCTCTTCCTAGTGGGGGTTCTTCACAGAGTGGGGACTTTTTATGATTTGCAAAATAGTCGTATGAATCACAACCAAACGACTGTCTCCCTTGCTGCATCAGCAGTGAAAAGTGGGTTCCACAATAGGAAATATCACTCAGACATTCACTTATAACCTCGAGTGTCTTCTACAAACTGTGAAAATCATTGATGCATTGAGGTGGATGTACATACACACAACTGCATACGACGTACGCATACGAGTTCTAAAGGGAATTGAGAATTTGCAAGTTGGTCTTGGGAAGATGCATTTCATTGTTGCTTCCATGTTTTTCGCGATTGTTCTCCTTTGAAGCGGACTGTTTTAATGTTTGCAGGCCCTTAGCTCAAATATTGCATCTATTCTTTGAGCTTCCATACTCGACCTGGCTAGAATAAACAAGCAGAAATAGTTCACACCACAAACGAGAGATTCAGCTGGGTTCCAGGTGAGTCACTCGCAACCAAGTGACGAATGAATACGATGGTTGTACCCCATTGGTTTACTTTACACAGCTGATGATAATTTCTTGAATGATGTCTGTCTTACGGAGGGCATTCCGTTCATGAAGGAACTGAAACTGAATGAATTTGGTGTAAGCAGTCACTCGGTCCAGTATCACTTCTGGTGCCATCCACCTTTACTTTCTGGTTCTGTTGAGTGATCTTCATTCTCCATGTTTCCAATATAGCTTGGACCGTTGTCTGTCACGTAAGAAGCTACTTGAGTATATTCTGGGAACACCTGCCAAAATGAGCAAATTCGTCTCATCACATATCCAAGGGAGAAAGGTGGGAGGTTTTCATGTCAATAGCATGTGATGCTGCACTTGCTTGTACTCGAACCTCGTGCGGAAACGGCGCTTTATCGTAGGACTTACTTACTTAACTTTACTTTACTTACTTACTTACTTAATTACTTACTTGCTTACTTACTTACTTACTGAGACCTCACACGACAGGTTGTTCGAGCCAAGGAATATACCCAACATGGTTGCTTCATATGAAAAGAAAAAGTTGGCAAGCCATTTTAAAACAGTTCCATACGAACAGAAATATCCCGTGCTATTTACTGTTTGCTCAAAGATTCTTTCGCAGGCCACTTTCACCAAATGGGTAGTCCCTGCATCCACCTTGGACGTGGTTTTGAAATTATGGCTTGACTTAACCCAATCTACTAATAAGCCCCTTACTTATCAATGAAATTAACGGGCCTTGTTTCTTTTGTTGGTGAAGCCAGCCTCCACAGCTTCCTTGAGTCATTCGTGCATTTCCCCTTGCTTTGCATTACATATTAATCCGATCTATGCTGAAGTTGTTGGAATTCCAAACCTTCTACAGCGGTAGCATTTTTCCAATTAGTCTTGCACACATGCCCTCGATCTGTCTTTCTATTTACGTATTCCCGTGCAAACGTGCCATTCACGGAACAGACCCATCGCAAGGGTCGGATCTGAAATGAATCCACATTTCATCAATCTTGTTAGCATCTTTTGTTCCGTAGGCTTTACATAATTTTGGCTAGTGCGTCTGCCATCCAGTAATGTTTTTCCTGCATCCTCCTCGTTATGGGCACAAGAACTGGTAGCAAAACTCTCCTGAATTCCATAAGCTCACTCCCTACTTACTTGAGATTATGTGCTTTCACTGTGCGCAGCAAATGGGACTGCATTTACTTGAAGACTAAGTTCTGTGACCTGAAAGTCTTTGATAACTTCCCATGGTTTCCGACGTTTTTGTTCTCAGGTACATTCTTTGTTTGTGATGTTTGAGCTATTTCTGTCGCCGGAATACAGCTGAACTACATTCTACCCCCTTTTGATGACGTTATGCAAACGGGTCTTGCTGATTTCAAAACTATCAGGTGTTTGTTCGTTGAGTTTTGACTGGATCGTTCTCTACTCTTGTTTTATGGAAGGAAATCACTTCTGGCCGCTTCAGAACAGGGCACTTACCGGCCGGTATCGAAAGCGAGTAATGCTATACACCTGGTCGTGAGGAAACTCACGCACGCAAATGTGGACAAACGTACAACTGTCATTCTCGAAAAGCGTTACCATCTTAGGATACTGTAAGTTAGAAATGTTGAAAGGACACGGACAAACGCAGTGCTTTGTTTCATTCCCTACCGAAAGAACCAGTCATGGATAACGAAAACCTAATGTTCGTGGACTTCTGATAAATCGGCGTCCGTATTGGGCAGATCAATGATGCACTGGGAAAAGTTAACTGAAAAACTTTATGGAGCGATCGATAATCTGTTTCAACAGGTCCTTGCCAAAAATATATACGTAAAAATGACCAAGACTGCTGTATTAACGAATGACGAAATTTTACGCATGGGATCAAATTTCTGTAGATCGACTCTCTATTAATTTGATGACCATCTGGAAGATGAATCATGCCGGTCGCTAGAACCCCTGCTTTTGCATACCCATACCATCAGCTTCCAAACGACTAGAAGAGTATTAGGTAAGCGACCATAAAGTACTCCTTTGGGTTTATGATTGAAGAACCCAAGCAAAGTTTTGCACTTTGGAGAGCTAACCCTTAAATTTAGAGGGTGATATATCGGTTCAGTTCATTTTATCAAACCACTCAAGTTGAAGTCCAGTGAGTAGGACAAAAAGTACGGTACTCAAAGTTATTGCATCATACGAGGATCAGAAAAGGCCTCGCCTATACAGGAAGGTGGATCTGACACCAGTGGGTTTTCGGTGTACGGCAGATATAGGGATAACCCAAAGACAATCTACGGCCTGTGCACATTGCAAGTCATTTATACGTACGGTCATTGGTGGTGTGCGTGACAGGAATATTAGTTGGCTGCTCGTTAAGCCCAGGAATTAGGTTATCGAAGGATACGGAACAAGAGGACAGGTGTGCGCAACCAAAAAACCATCAATACAACTCGAGATCGCTGGTTTCATTCGTTGCTAGGGCAATCCACTAGCTGGTGGCTTCAATCAATTCTAATGGAATTGCATTTCCGAGAGGTTTTCTTAAATTACTAGCCAAGCGGTTAAACGTTATATTTGACAATACAGCAACCATATCCCTAACGTGTGTATCTTAAGGCATCGCCTTTCTTGCATCCTTGAAAATACAAAGCTACATAGAACTTGTGTGACATTGGTTATGAGAGAAAAATATTTCCATATCTTGCTCATTGTTTGAGCCGAGCCCAAAAGCAGTCTGTGAATTTCAAATTTGCTCGAATAACATCCAGGAAAGAGTTTCTTCTGAATCTTCACTTTCCATCAGTGGATATGCAAGCTGGTGTTCCTTTCAACTTCGAGGATTGAACTATCAACAGTGACTTCACGGACTTCAAGAGAAATCTGAAGCAATCTGTCAAGGCTACATACAATCACGGTGAATAGATGTTTTTCTTCTGAACACAGGTTGCAAGCTGTGAGCAGGAAATGCATCTTGCGTCATAAGAAACGAAGTTGCAGTCGACCGGCCTCATAAGTGATGAATACCACTCAACTACTCGTTCTACTTACCAACAACACGAGAAGATTTACAACCATGAGATGCTTTGACTGGTAGGGCTGCCCTACCTGTACACATCAAAGGAGTCAGGCAGAGAAATTAAGCTCCGCCTAAGTGTACGTGATGGTGACTGAAGCCCATGGTGAGATTGTCCAGTCGTTTCCTGTCCTCTGGCCAACATACGGGGACTAATTAGCTGCCCTCCCACCAAAGGCATGTTTTTGTCTTGCTATGCTGGTTTCCTGCAGTTTTGCGCCGATGCGTAGAGGTTCACCCAAAGTCTCACGAACGCCACTGCGAGCCGGAAGTAAACTTTTACATAGAAGTGTAACACTTCTGAGTATCTTTAGGAAAACATAAGGCTGCCATAAAGTATCACTATTTTAGTGAATTCTTCTCGAATGATTTGTTTGATGCCCATATCAGATTCCGTTATGCTTATCTGTTGTTGCCAGCAGGCGTGCCGTTAGGTTTCCTGATAATGTTTATTTGTGTATTTTTAAATGCTATTTTCTCTTTACGCCAAAATACCTTCCCAGATAAAGCTAAAATTTCATGTTTCAGCTGTGTAATGTTCCTCTTTCCCCGAAGCAATATTGGACTTATTGTTACGTGAATGTAATAAAAACCTTGGCTGGTAACTTGACATTTTTGCGCTGAATTTTTTAGATCTAGCGTCTTATTTTGTTGGGTACTACAGTTGGTTATCTCGTACTGTTAGCATAGCCGTCGCGTTTAAGATGCAGTTCCATGGATCCTAAATCAACAGTTTCAGTTCTGGTGAAACACAGCTCGAGCGTGCTCAAGGAAGCAGTGAAATCGGGAAGTCTGACCGTTCTTGGGGCTATTTCGGAGACCACCACTGTGTGCAGGCTATTGAACGCATTATAAGCTACTTACAATATCTAAGTAGTTGAACGAATGGGTCAATCTGAATACCCTATGTTAGACTTCACGCTCGTCATTCACGATCGTTTTCCAAAACAACACCAGCGCTTTTCCAACGAGGCGAGCTATTGTGGTGATAGGGTGCGGGGTTGCTTGTTTGCTTGGCATCGAAGCGAGTCAAGTGGCAATGGCCAAATATCGGAACTTCTGTCGGCGCTGTTAAGCTGTGACAATCCACCACTCTCTAGCGTCAGATACCTGCGTTCGAATTTATTTTTTCATCTGGAGGACGAAATGCACAGTTTTCCTCTGTAAGCAGAACTGTTGAGAAACAAATGCGTGCCCAAAGTTTTGCTGTTGGTATTTTCTGTTGATGATGGTGATGTCTAGAGTCCTGTTCATACACTTCGAGCATACTACATACAATTACTAGCATTTGATGTTTTGCTCGTGTTATCTGACTGAATGCAGTTTGGCAACTCAAGTCTACAAATGAATCTACCGATAATTGAGGAGGGAAAAAGATAGCTTCAGGACCATTGTTACGGAAGAGTAAACTAAGCCTGTACCAGTACGGTACTTCCCGCTCATAACTGCGAAATGCACGTGTGGTGATACAGTACCGTCTTGTATACTATGAACACTAAGAACATAGTACATACACATGGTAAAGTATGAAATACGTCGGCGAAGCTTTTCTCAGTAGCAGTACCCGTTTATAAAAGTGTTTTTGTGATTTGTTTAATTGATCGGTCATATACACATTTTTTTATATAAGCTTCCGTCTTTGGCAATTTTTGGCAGGTGGTAAAATATTTGTAAGTATTCCACTCTATTCGAAGAAAGCGGCGCATCCCCTTGCTTTAGGTTTCCTGCATGCTAGAGGACGTTAAAACTAGCGTTAAGAAAGGGTTTTCCACATCAAGATGTCCGGTCACCTGGATCATTTTCTAATTTAAAAAACTGCTTTCAACTAGAAACCGCTGGATTACGCGGTCGGATCGGACTTACCATGTAAATGCCACAGCTTTGGGTAAATTATTTTTGGTTTGCTCTAAGGGATTGGCCAGTTTTGCGCAAGCGTCTGTACATGAATCTCATCTCCCGCCTAGCTATAGCACACACAGAGAGAAAGTAACGTGGTGTAGGTGAAGTCACCCAGCTAAGGTATGGGTGGTCTCAGCAACTATGGTACCACAAATCACAAATTTTGTTTATATTGTCTCTGCGGAAGGAATTCAGGAGGCTTCAAAACGGATCTCCACAGAGTTCCAAACCTAGGACTATCAGAATGTCTTGAGGAAAATTTAAGATGAGTGGGTAACCATTTAAGATTTCTTGTGTAACATTTTGAGCTTGGAACCAGATGCGACGCATCTTAGCTTAATATCTAGTCATGTTTATATTGCTTCAGAGGAGCTCTAATGTGTCTATTGGGTGCCATAAAGTCATGAAACAGATTTGAAACGGAGCGTACTTGGCTCAGGCTACCGTATGTCAAGTCAGTTGATCAGATTAACAACTACCTTATCAGCAAATAATTGGTAAAACATATCAGCTGAGCGTGGAGTTACTGGAAAGTACACGGTCCACACGTGTGTTTATGATATTGAGAGTGTTTAGTCTGCGGTTAACGAGCTGCTATCCTTTGAGGTTAGTGCTATATATATGGTACTTTACATACCTATATATATATAATCAGACGATGGAGATTGTATTGCCAGCCGACTTTCAGTGCTCTGAGTACTCTAATTGCGACTGATTCATCTTGGAACCTGTTAACTGTGCACGATATTGAAATTGTGCCCCACTTGGTGAAGGATTCATCACCCGAGATCCGTTCTTGTGAGTTGTTCCCAGTCAGCGCCGTCGAACGGATTACGCTGTTATGTACACAGTCCTTTTTGGCGGTTTTCAAGCGAAGACTGTTTGACCCATTTTGGAACTAACACATATTACGGAGGACCAAAGTAACCCGATTTCCCGAGAAAAAAACGAGAAAGGACTTTGTTCAACGCCTACTGAGGAACCCACTGACTGACTTTTAGAAAAAATTCGAAAACGCAATCGGACCGGGTAATGTGATGTCTCCCAACGTGTAACACCATCAGCAAGCAATGAGATGAATGATGCTCACTGACACTAATTTCTTCTCTGTTGCCAAAATCACCATCAACTGACGTTGATTTTGCAAAGTCACCCTTAACCTATGGTAGCAACATGTCCGAGTTATAGTCGTCCTCATTGATCTGTGATGTGGACCATTTTCGTTAAATCTGCATATCTTGCCTGTTTATTATCTTTCATTACCACCATGAGCATCTTTGAATGGTGGCTTGTACATTATAATCAGTAAATAAAGAATAACTTCCTTTAAAATAGTAAGCTGCCACAAGACTGCGTTTTTAAGATATATAATACACTCTTTCTGTTGCATAGTTCAAGTAGTATGGGACAATTATATAAAATCAAAGCACCAATCTCTAGCAGTTTCTTCTTGGTTTAGACTCTTCAGGTGGGCATAGTCCATGGGACCCGTGAAATTACCTTTTGGTTGTAGAATGACGTGTAAGCTCAAGTGCACTTATGATTTCTGGGACTGTAGACTCGAAGGACTGTCCCGCTTTTTGTGGCTGCAATAATATCAGTTACCTCCCCCCAGCTTTGCTCACCAACAACAAGTGCACTTTAAGCCATACCACCAACAGTATCAACTACGGGCTTCTGGGTAGAAGCGGATTTATGTTGTGCTTAAATCCAAGAAAGCACTGTCATGCAACTGATGTTCTGATATTTTAGCTTCCATGTGAGGCATAGGCAACTATGAAATGTATAATATATAATATATAATGAATAACATTATTTACCAATTCTAGCATAAAGGATTTCGTTTTGTAGCAACTTTCGCGGAGGAGGCAATCAAACATCAGCACAGACAAAAGAAGCTAAAGAGCAGTGTGAACTTTTGATATAGAATTCAAAGACCATAGCATAGTTTCTGTTTTCAGTTCTCCACTCCTTGAATGTACCCAGTAAAAAGTTTACTGCTCCGGATCTTAGCCGGGGATATCCTTGCATTGTTGGGTGGGTCTTAGACGAGAGAACTAATGCTGAAAACAGGCACTTGCCTCCTTCTACATAGTGAGGTGATTTGGCACCGAAATATGATATACATATGAGGCAAAATAAGGATCCACATGGACAATAAGGTCTATTGCTGGAACTCAGTAGTCTGACGGGCTGATGTGTTGATTGGCGGGGAATGTGTATCGCGTTAGATGACTGAGGGCCTTGATCATTCTTATTTTATTTCGGTCAAAATGTGAGCGGCAAGGTTAAGTAGTATAGTTCTGTAACTACTGTGCGAAGACTGACGCAAAAGGTCGATTCGATTTAGTTTCTGTGATTTAAACGTAAGGTGGTAAAAAAGGCTCACTGAATAGAAGAGGAGCACTGCTGTGTAATGCAAAATCCAAATCATGAGGAGTCGGAAGTCAGTCTATGTTGAAAAATCACAAGCAGCAGTGTAACGCCGTTTTGTAGTTCAGCTGAGCTTGGTTACCGTAAGTGAAGGCAGTCTATGTGGAGAAGCCCATCAAAGGTGTGTAATTGTTTTACCCTTGTTAGAAACCGTCAGAGAAGATCGTCTGAAAAATCTCCAGGGTGTTTTGAACACACAACCTCCGAGTTACTAGTTTAAGATAAAAATCACTAGGGGTTTCGAGGATGATTTAAACCCGGAACTATCGGAATATTATGAACTTTCTGCTCCTCAGATAAAAGTGACCGATCAGCTGTTTGATTTAAGAATGAGTTAAAACGGCCGTAGAGCGTTTCTTATCATTTGAGAAAACACCGACTGAATACAACTGTAATACAACCTATCTTCACTGTTGAAAGAGAGCACTCGTATTGCCAGTAGCAAGTTACCCAGGACAGTTTCGGTGGAAAAACCATGAAGGAAACCAACCAGCAGCGAGGCACAGATCTGGCAGGCAAACAGAACGACATTTGAGGTTGAATAGAAAAGCAGTTTGACAGAGTCCGAGTTTATTTTTTAGTCTTGGTCTCGTTCGCTCACAAACTGCGAACTCCCTGGGACGCCCGAGGACATCTTCCGTTAGTTAACCTCATGGCTGGGAATTTTCAATGAGGTACCCACACTGAAGCGGAAATGTGAGGAAAACAGTTCAATATGCTGATATGGAAACCACAGTAAAACAAAGTGAAACCTCTCTTAAAGACTAACCTATGTGCTCAAATTGCCGGTCAGCCACATTGGGTGCAACGCGTGATCTAATCGGTACAGTGCAATACACGATACTAATTGATGAACGTGGAATTTACATTTCTTGTTTACTTGGAGGTCAGACTGATGGTCATTGAAAAAATCACACACTGACATAACTTGGATAACATTGCATCTTGCATGTAAAGTTTCACATATCGTGTATATCAGTGCATGATACACAATCAGAATCAGTAATCAGAATCGACAACCTGTTAAACCGAGCTTTTCGCTTCTTACTCGTTGGCAAACCTACTGAACCTGTTGAACCTCTCACTGCAGCAACCTACTCGTCAGATCACTACTTAGGCGTGGCACCGGAAACACTAGCCATCAGGAGCAGACTGCACCTTACCGTGGCGTGACGGTTTGTGTGACCCACTAAGCTGCACTCCAGAGGGGGTGGCCGTGTGACACTAGCGGTTTTCCTATATACTAAGTTGGGTAGTGGTTGGAGGTCTGACTAACACAGGCTCCTGGAACTCAAGTTGGGGGCACTTGCATTCCCCGGTAAACACCATAGACCTGCGGTCAAGCTTTTGAGCCGGAGGCTTTGGTCGAGGACCTCAGCCGTTCTCCTGTCTAAGTTTGGGTGCCTTGGTAGTATCCTAGCCCATATACAACCGTGATACTTAAAACTAACAATGCTATCATGCAATACCGTGCGCCAACGAAGAATCACTTTCAGACACTCATGTTATGCTATCGATGAGGCTGACGATTTTGCGTCCCAAGCTTTGTGTCGACAGTAGCACAATCAGACCTCAGTGAGTAAAAGCTTCCCAGCAGACCCAAAATTTCACGATCAGAAAAGCGCTTTGAAAAACTTGAAGTAGAATTAAAGTTAACTTTAACTGGTTTGGGTTAGCGTTTGTAACGACAAACCTAATTTAACTGAAAGATTTCCCACCTCAGTGAAACCGAAAAAAAGTTAGTTCACACGGAGTAATGAAATTAGGTCGAAAAATGGATTCCATTGTGGTAAATCTTCACTGAACGAAATAAATCCGATGGATGCGCTTTGCAAAGACCGCGTTGGTTATAAATCTGTAGGATAGCCATGTGAGACTGCGTTTAACCATTTTTTCGATCGAAGTGATTATTTGTCATTGGTTGTAAACCAGAGAATTTCTGTGATACCGCTGAATAGTGTGTGAAAAAAGCTGGCTGTGTGATGGATGAATTTCATGGATGGATCGGGTGCGCACTAACCAAGCTCCCTTTTCTGTGTTGCGGACCACAACTTTGCTGTCAGCCTCCGCAATGCGTTTTAGGTGGAAGGCGTGAGAGCAAGATTATATTAGCTAATCACTCAAAGTACAGGAAGGTTATTAAATAAGCTGTTTCGCTATTTCACCTAACCAAAAGGTGGTGCAGAATCAGATACGGCGGAATTTCACAAAGTAGCGAGATCCCACAAATTGACGATTTCAATCAAAGTGACCAGGGGAGAAAACTGAATGACGAACACAACCTTAGCACACTTTTGATAAAAGGGAATATCTGCACAGTAAAATTACCAAAATAGGTAATGACTGACGTTAGGGCTAGAACAGTTTCGCGTAAGGGAAACGAGACCAAATCGATGTCTTCCTGATGTGAGAGAGAAATCAATTCAGCAGATGGTAATACAAATGCTCAGTCCAGTTGCGCAATACATTAGTCGCAAAAATGAACAATTCTGATAAGAGCAGTGTCCTAGATGTAAGCAAAACAGTTGAGTACTGAAAAAACCTTGATTGTACACGTAATACAGCAGCCACATTATGTTTATTGGTTTAGGTTGACTGTCGATTGAATCAACCCTTATTCACTGAGTTCGTATTGTCAGCTCTATGGACATAACGTCTGTTGTCCAGCGACTGACTTCAGGGACGTTTATCTGTGATATACATGGATTATTTCTGTTGTGAAACAGTAACATAGGACAGTTTTCCAGGGTGCCATGCGAAAGACGAAATCAAGACCAATGTTGTTATGACCGACTGCGTTACCCTTCATGGCGCGACTCTTTGAGCTACAAACTCCGAAGATAACATATGGTTCCTTAGGGAATTTGGCTCATTCGTTTGAATGACGAGTTTGTTACCAACTAAGTTACTTTGACTTTTGGTTGGTCTGTTCGCTAATCTGCGCGATTTGATTGCTAACGTTTAAGTGCCGGGAGAGGCGATATCATTGTTTTGCATATGTGATATCATCTCACTCGTTGATGGGCCATTCGGAATAAGGCTGCTTGGCTTGTCCGACAAACATACCAGTGACTCTGACCGTATTGTGTCCCATTACTCAATCCAGCCTTCCACAGGGGATATGTTTTGGTCGGATATGGTTTCTTGACTTTGTACTTGATTTAGTCCCTTGAATACTTCTGCTTTGGAATGGAAGAAAGGTGTGACAGATGGTAGGTCAAGGCTTTTCGATATCTTAACTGGCAGTCTAGAGCCGAACAAAGCCACCTGTTTTACTTTTGTGCAGCAATTTTGATGCTTATTCGTCACTTCACTCAAGCTAAACATAATGAGGGATTTCGACCACGTAGAGTACCATCTTTCATGCCATCTATACCTTCCAACACCGAGCTGTTTTCATGAAAAAATTACTTCACTTTTTTAAGCTAAACAGCAATGCCTTTTACTGGGGAAATGGGAAGGGTAGTAAAAGGATCTAAGAAATGTGGTCAGATTACGGCATAATATATGTTCATCAAACCAGGTATGTGGTATGTTGGGAAATATTTTCATTTTATTCGGAACTTCTCTTGGGACTGTTTTGGTGTGAATCCATTAAGGTCCGTTTTTATCTGAACTTCTACATGGGTTTCTGCGGAGTTGCAGAAGGGCACGCAGTGAATTCCAGAATGTAAAACAACAGCAGAATAAAAACCCGACTTTAGATTGTGCTCTATTGTACTGGTTGATTCAAAGGATGTTTTTTGTGATGAAAAATCAAGGTTTAGACCCTTAAAAAAGTCAAATGTCAGAAGGACTTTGTGAAAGTCATATGGCTGGATGAGGTCAAACGTCAGACAGGGATTTGGAAGATGAGGCACACGTAGCTTCAGTCGATACAATAACAGAATTAGCCGCATCCCACTCAGTGCAGACTTACGATTACACGCACACGCACACACACACACACACACACGCTGATGGCATCTGACTAAGACTTGATCTCACAAATATGTTCAAAGCAATACATGATGGTTGGCCTGGATTCGCTTGATAGTAAAATTCATTGGAAAAGGATGCCCATGGCAAACAAAACGCCGGATTATAACATCCTATTCCAGTACGCCATTTTCAGACCCTAAAATCTCATTAGCACAACTATTGTTGTTACTAGTCATTGTAGCAGTACTGGTGCTATTTTTAGGATTCCTATTGTTTGCTCTCCCCTGATGATCCATCGCAAATGAATGCATGAACATCACTTCAACGTCAACTGGTTTATGTTAGTTGCGTTAAGAAGAAATTAGCTAAATGGATTATAAACAATTACCCGAAGTACTGTAATGACAAATAAGGCTTTAGCTAATAGGAAAAATTTCCGCCGTCTATCAACTACACTGATCCACACTGATCTGGCCAGTTGTGGCCATTAAATACCAGATGCGCTGGTTAGGCTTTCGTATTTACTATTGCTATATTGCATCTGAGGAAGAGGTAGAAATTGAGCCCTGTTCAGATGAAACTGTAACCCTAGATACATACAATAATCCACGTGACAGGAGAGGTTGGCGCAGCAGTGGATGCTGATCACGCAACAGGTAGTGGCCGATTAGAAATCTGTAAAAAAAAAACCTTCAAGAGAGGTGAGTGTGTTCAGAAGAACCTATCTTGAAAGTTTTCATTTATAACCAGTATCACGCACATTGTTGCCTGAAACCGTGAGACCCAGCGCAAGAGCTTGAATACCGGGAACGAAAGTTCATAATCAGCAAAAACGTTCTTAAGTTGGCACATTGTATGGAGAAATACACACGGAGAAAAAGTAAACACCGGCTNTTCTAATCGGCCACTACCTGTTGCGTGATCAGCATCCACTGCTGCGCCAACCTCTCCTGTCACGTGAATTATTGTATGTATCTAGGGTTACAGTTTCATCTGAACAGGGCTCAATTTCTACCTGTTCCTCAGATGCAATATAGCAATAGTAAATACGAAAGCCTAACCAGCGCATCTGGTATTTAATGGCCACAACTGGCCAGATCAGTGTGGATCAGTGTAGTTGATAGACGGCGGAAATTTTTCCTATTAGCTAAAGCCTTATTTGTCATTACAGTACTTCGGGTAATTGTTTATAATCCATTTAGCTAATTTCTTCTTAACGCAACTAACATAAACCAGTTGACGTTGAAGTGATGTTCATGCATTCATTTGCGATGGATCTTCAGGGGAGAGCAAACAATAGGAATCCTAAAAATAGCACCAGTACTGCTACAATGACTAGTAACAACAATAGTTGTGCTAATGAGATTTTAGGGTCTGAAAATGGCGTACTGGGGTAGGATGTTATAATCCGGCGTTTTGTTTGCCATGGGCATCCTTTTCCAATGAATTTTACTATCAAGCGAATCCAGGCCAACCATCATGTATTGCTTTGAACATATTTGTGAGATCAAGTCTTAGTCAGATGCCATCAGCGTGTGTGTGTGTGTGTGTGTGCGTGTAATCGTAAGTCTGCATTGAGTGGGATGCGGCTAATTCTCTTATTGTATCGACTGAAGCTACGTGTGCCTCATCTTCCAAATTCTTGTCTGACGTTTGACCTCATCCAGCCATATTAATAACATAATGAATAGGGAGGCTGAAGTTTCAGTACTACCTATAAGGTCGATGAAGTCGATGGACCGGCTGCTACTGAATTCCTCCTTCCTGGGGCTCATCAGACAGACCTAATCCCCGGATCTCTACCAACTTTCTTTTCACCTAAACTGATAGTTGTGGTCTGGCCAGAGCTTTCATGGATAGACAGCAGTATAAGCAGCATTAAAACCTACTTCGATATCTTGTATATCCTCCCAGCTGAAACATGAATTGGCCTTAATTCACCGTTTGATCTCAGTTTAATAGAACGTTTTGGAGGCATTCCTCTGAGCGAGCATTCCACACTTAGCAACAGTCTGATCCGTCCTTGTGGGCATCAGAAATTGTGGTAGACCATTGCAGCTTTTCGTCATAGGTTAATCGGTAATGAACTTGATTCTGGTTAAAACCTAGCCCAGCCCAAGGGGAGTGACAGATCCTTCAAGCGGGATTCTACTTCCGCATACTTGAAACCCAAGCCAGCACCTAATTCTGACCATTGTTGAAGTGAATTTCATAAGCAAGAATCCTTGAGGCTCTGGCCATCACTCAATGTAAACTCACATATTTGCAGTTGGGAATTTTGGAATATTCAGGTACGAAATGACAGCAGTCGAAATCCATATGATTCCATTATTTTTAATCAAAAGATATCGTCATTATTTACCGTGCTCAAAGCGATGGATCTACCCAAATGTTTTCCCCAATTGAAGTTTGCTTTCAAGCGACAGTTTCCATCAGCTTTCTGTCATATGTCATGCTCAGCATTGCGAACCTCGCGTGACAGGCGAATGACCTGTTCGAATTTCCATCATAAAATGAAAGTTAGTGAATACTCCAGCAACGTGTTCATTTGACCACACGTGTGCACTACGTGGAGGACATCTTTGCCCAACACGATCTTGTCACATCGGGCGAGGACAACTAATGGGCTGTGGCAAAAATCTCGAACCCAATCGGGAGGCATTACGCTGTATTGATCGATGGGATGAATGAAGACAAACAGATCGGCATGTTCGTCGGACCAATCAACGGAGGCTAAAGGGATATTGGATGGCTGTCATAAACCACAGTCGACCACCAACAGCCGGAAAAAGGCTGCTCGGCTGTGAAACGTGCTCATTGAGTAGAATTTTGTGGGATTTAGAATTTCTATCCTCTAAATGATACATCGAAACACTCTACGAAGTACCTGGGATTTTACGAGGATTTATTTGACCAGAATGTCCACATAAATTGAACACAGTCGGTGAGTTATTCGCTGAATAAATTCATTAGAAACCACTTGATGGTTCCAATTCGAATTTTGCCTTGTAAACAGTTTTCCAATTTTATGGACACAAAGACAACGAAACTGCAGATATGTATGAAAGAAACGGATAGCAGTGAGGTATTCAGACCGTTGCACATATGAAGAATTGGGTCCACTCAAACTAAATTGCAAAACCCCGGGGTATAAAGGTTTCGGGAATTGACGTTTTAGTTGCTTTCAGCTGCAAACGTAAAACGTCCTACATTTGCAAGTTGACGTAACAATGAGGAGCGAAAAATGTGTTTTATTCACACATTGAAGGGTGGGTCGGATGGTGCACCAGTAAATTTTCCTTTGCATGTCGTGTTTGGGTCAGCAGTGCTGCACAAAATGTCAGGGATTATTGATAATGACGTTGAAAGCCATGTTCAGGCTGACATTTTGACCTGTCTTGGTGATATTTTATGCAGTTGGCTCTGATTTTTTGACACTACCTCCTGTATGTTTGACACTAGCTACCTGTTCCTATAGATAATTAGTGACCCTAAAATAAGAGAACTGTTCCCTTCTACCGAAATGATGCTCAATACCGAAGCAATCCAAACTGTAAGCGTCGTGTGAATTAGACTAATTAATTTGATGGTGAGACCTAGCTTGTCAAGTGAATACGCATGTATCCCTATTTCTGTTGGAAATTATTAGGGACTTGATGAACACACGAACCTCTTGCTGCGTTCTGTTCGTCTGGTCAGGTCATGGGACAAGGTAAGCACGTATAACAACGAAACCACTGGACAAATGGACTCATTTCCAAAGTTGGATTTTTTGCCGTTATCAATTCTACTCATTGACTGAAGCTATATCAAAACGAAAAAGACTCAACTAAGTGACTGGCATGATAATTAACAGATACACCGATTCTAGGACAACCATCGGGCTGCACATCCGAGAGTTAAAAGTTATGCAACCTTTACGTCGAGCAACGGAAATCAGGAACACCTCATTTTACTTTCAGAATTTAGTTCTTTTCAACTAAACTTGGTTCATCGGTTAGAATTAGTGAGAATAAAGGAGAGCTATCTGTATAAAAACGCTTTGTAAATGCTAGCCAAGTTTTGTAGATCAAAAATCACATTGATATTACTTGGACAGAACATGGAGGTGTGGACGCATTTTCATTCAGTATTTTTAACTTGTTCCGACTTTCTCCCCTCATCTCTTCGGGGCCATCCTTTGCGGCATACTTATTATCAGGACTGATGATTCGGATTTTTTCAAAGTTGACTTTAAAGCACTACCAAATGTGATGAAAAAATATTCGAACCTCGGAACACGAAAACAGCACCGAAACACGGCAGATACTGTTTCATGACCAACCAGTGGTCCATGGCTACTGACAGTTAAATCAACATCAGAGGAGTAAAAGTTATAAATTTTTCCATGATCTCCTTAGAATATTTGACGCCACTGGCATGGGAAAATTATATGTTATCCTGATTCGCAACGAAGCGGTTGCAGTCGAATTTCCCAGCCCGGCGAAGAAAAAAAGCTGCCAAAATTAGATATTTCTATTGACACTGGTCCTTTGGACTGGATTGTATTCCCTCGGGTGAAACAGTCGGTGAGGTAGCTAGGAAACGAATTTATAAAAAAATTGTTATCTAGTCTGGGCTGTCCCACACCCTTGATAAACGGTGAACGTCAGCCTAGTATTATCGACCCGCCAACGCGAAATATGAGTTTGGCTCTAGAGTGATCCAAGAGAAAATATAAAGACATAAAACTATGGCCATCAAAAAGAAAACATTGTGTCGAGTCACAAAATCGAGGAGAGCTAATTAGGTACGGCGCACATTATCACGCGAACAGAAAAGTGGCTGTCTTTGTAGCGCTCTATGTTTGTTCTGTGCATCTAAAAATAATCTCGGCTTAAGCAAGGTCAGCAAGTAATTAACTGTCTAGATTGAGTTATCTACAATGGACAGGGTGAGACACTTTGTGTGTTCATTGTTAGGTGTTTGGTCAGCTGTATCTACAGACTAATGTGAGACAAATGACTGAAAATTCTTGATATCGATTACAGTTACGCAGACTATTGTGTATCTCCTTGCTTTGTTGACTTGTCGTTTTAAGTAGACCTGTGCTTGCATGGCAGTGGGCGACTTGTGCCATGTGAAATATTTTAACTCAAGCAATTAGCAGGATATTCTCAGGTAACACTGTAAGTCACTGTTTTGATTGTTTATTGAAATCCCTTTTGCAGCAAACGGCGTTCAGCACCTTCGGACAGAACAGAATGAAATGCGCTTCGGATGGTTTGCCTCAATACAAATGTTTACGGTGCATCACGTGTCCTTGCTTGGTGTTCATCCAAGCTAAGCACTTACCTCTAGCACCGCTCGGGCATTTTGACAGTTTAGGAGAGCTAGGTAATTCAGATGGTGGCGAATCACGTGAGGTGTATTCGTGCACGGCATCTTAATTAGACCTAGTAGGAACTTTATATGGGCAAACAGCCTACTTGAGGAAATTCAATCACCGCTCGGCGAATAGCAGAGTGCACCGCTTGAGTAACAGAACGTTGGTTAAAACGTATTTGCGGGCCTGAAAAATTATCAGGATACCACGCATACGGCGAACAGTTCATTTGTTATTGTCGAAATGAAGAAAAAGCTGTCGATGTGAATAAATCCTGTAAGGACATACTTGATGAAGTATTGGTAAGAAGACATGGAAGGATTTTTAGATATTTGCATTCAGAAACATCTATGCAAAGTTTGAGTTTTAAAGTAAAAAAGCGGGGCGTTTTGCTGAGTCAAAATGTCTCTGCTGCCATGCTTGCCTTTCCCACTTGGATTACAGTTGCGATCAACGTGCGAGCTTAGAAACGGTATTTGAATCTATTTGAGTTCCGATCAGTCAGCAGAAACTAGGGTCCCGCTCCTTGAGCGGATTGTCCCTTAGTAACCGAGGGACCAAGTAACTTCCACACAGAATGTACCTTCTCGCTATTTGTAACTCAGCCCTTCCGTGAGGAATAATCTTTTCAAGTCAATCAACTAGAGTAAAGGCGCCCCACTGAAGCACCTTTGGGATATTTAAAAATGTCTTCTCGTGGGATGAAGGCCAATGAAAGCCTCGTAATACGCTTTGTGCTTTGATGTAAGAGAAGTCTATTTGGATGTGAGAGAGTTAAGCAAATTTCATGCTTACTGAGCATATATTGCCATTCGGTCCGAAGCAAGTGTTCCAAGTATTCAATATTCTTGTTTACCTGTAAATGACGCGAGAAAAACATGTAAAAACCTTTACGGTTCGTCATTTAGGTCTTTGGGATAACCTCCATCCACCTAAAATCTCACAGTGATGAGATAAATGATCTCGTTGACGTGTTGACATGCATAGACCAGATCGGTGGCAGTTAGTTAGGACGAGATTTTTATTGTGTTTTTTTCCCTGTGTTTTATCCTATTCTTGAGGTATATTACTGCGAAATGTTCCAGCAATAAAGTCGTGTGCGTGTGAACATCAAGTTGCTGAATAAGTCAATTCATTTCAAGAGGATTTTACCAGCATAGCTGTCAGGCGTATGACATCTATTGACTAAGGTGTTAGTCCAGTGATAAGTCTGGGTAAGTCACATCATACTTTCTCTGCTACAGATCCTTTGTAGGAGTAAAGTGGTAATTAGGGAAATAACAAAGTACCTTTTCTGGAGTACTGGAGGGTTGTTACTTCGTACAGAGGACAATTCCCACCTAATAAAGTAGGTTCTCGGTGAAAGTGTTTCTTCTCGTTCCCTCGTGGTTAGGAATGATCAACACTCAAAATTAAGTTTGAATCACGTTTTCGACGATGTTGATCACACAGTCCGGTTGTGTCGAAGTAGAATACATTGAGATCGTCAACCAAAGCTTGCTTCAAAAATGGTTCAGCTGGTGACAGCACACAGCACTGCTTGAAACGCTCTCTGCAAAGCCAACATGATATATATATATATATATATATATATATA
>SJOL01004503.1:178436-222620 GCA_004794785.1 Opisthorchis felineus | reverse complement strand
ACTGTTGACCGATCAATCCGGAATTATTAGTAAAATCCGACCAACTTGAGCGCAATATCGGCAATTGTCTTATGTCCTGGTGTTTGAACTTAGCAGCTCCAAATTGTGCCCACAATAATATGTGAATAATAGTGGGAAGATATTGAAGCGCCTGTTTTCCATGACATATAAGAAATTCAGATTGATGGGACCAAATCCCAACCTTCCGCAGGCCAATTTGTTAAAAGTTTTTCTCTGTTTTTCACGTATTCTGCAAACAAGGGGCGTTGTAGGTCTAAATGAGGGTCGATAATCTCTGGATAAAACTGACGTTAGTTCGTTGATAATTTTGAAAACGCTTTCGCATAGTGCAAACCTTATTCGTGAAGATCTGAATGACACAGTTTATTTACACTTGCTCTTTCTTATGGCTGCTGCTTTTCTGTAAAACTGGAGAGAAAAGTAACTTCTGGAATGAGGAAATGAAATAAAAACGAGAACCATCGTCAACATAATTTATTTGTGATTTTCACGCTCCAGGTCACCGAATATATCACAACGTCCTGGTCAAGGGCCGTCCAGTTTACATGCAGTTGAGTACTGTTATGGAAGTCACCATCTCAGAGAGGTTTTAGCGCATTTTGGGGCAAATTTCAGCTTATTAAGCCTCCAGAACAACTCCCACTTTCCGTTGTAACAAACCATGATAATAATAAAAACGATAAACAGTTGTTCAACCGTAACACCCTTCCGATGCCTAGCTGCCATACCACCTGAATGAAGCACGGGGGCTGAGATACTTCCAGGTTTTCCAATCCTTACAGGAGCAGTCGTGGTGCAGTGAATTCGCGCTTTGCGGTGAACCTTAATGTTGCGTCATCTTTCAAAGAGCAACATTCAGTGGTTCGTGTTAAGTAACACCTGCCTAGTTCCTAACTGGTTCGGTCGATAAGGTTCGGCCGACGTCCGATGATTTCCACCCGTAACGTAGCGCGGTCTGAATTATTGTCAGAGGCCAACAAAACTTCCCGCTTATTTACCGCACAGTATTTCAGAAGTCATCAAACAACGGTTTCAACACTTATGGACCGTAAGTCCGGAACCACCGAGTCTGCTGTTTCCTTCGCGGTTTTGTTGACTGAAGTCCGCACAAGTAGCAGACACTTTATTTTGGGTGAAAACAGGAATTTGTTGGAAATTATTTGTCGGGATCCAAGCTGTGGGTTGTGAGTCGTATTCTGATTAAGCGCGGCGCTTTCATACCCGACGTGTTTTTGACCAGTAGTACGACCAGCTTCGCCGGTGGTGCATCTCGGATGCACCAACCGGTAAAATTAATTTTTCCTTGGTCTACTTACCGGCACAATCGGGCTACTAACTGTTTGGGTTTACACGTAAACAATCAACGAACAACGGGCCCAAATATTCCTTGAAGACGAGTGGTCAACCAAGACCAGCGTGAACCCGGTCGGTTTAAACATGATCTGAAGGAAATATTCACGGATTGCAGAATGATGTTATCAGGACTCTAAAATTTTGAATAGTTGACAACCTACCATTAATTTTGAGTTCATAAATTTCTGGGCCATTTTCTACTGTGTCGCGAAATTTTCAAAGTTTGTGCCTAATATCTGCTAGGAACTTGGTGTTCAAATCATTAGGACGACAGGTAATGTTTCTGCCATGCTGTTTTCTCTTCATCGTATTCCGCTTCATGAGGGGAGGATGGGCTCATAGCATGGAATCAATGGGTCGTTTCAATGACTCATGCATCGCTTACCTCAGTGGTACGTATCCAGAGATCCATCAACCAAATCGAATATTGATGGTGAGGCTATAAAGTTTGAGGCGACATCGGGTATTGGAACGGAAATCATCGTCTACAGTTGCTATGAACGAAAAACTCAAGTTCACTTCACCTGAATCTCTAATTCATAATGCTTCTAAATAAATGTGCTGCACAAAAGGCGTCTCTTGTTTTGGTTGGAAGGACACTAAAGATATCAGAGCATTTTCCTTGATGTGACACTCGAAATTTTAGTGACAATTCTTGGCAGGCCAAGAATTGTCAAGAAGGCCAAGGTTTCGTCCTTTTGCGGCTCATCAGATAGATTCAGTTCTCTGATCTGCATCATCCATATTTATACTTGGAATGAGTATTGGGTAGTCCAGCAGCTGTGCAGCTCATTCGATTAAAGGGCATCATAAATTAAAGCTTCGGATGAATTTCCACTGAACCTCAAGTTAAAGCAACTTCATTTTGGAAAGAGAGTTCAAAATGGTAATATCACTCACAAACTGTCTTCTTCTTCTATTTATCCAGGATTTTTAGGACGGAAACGGATGCAGTAAATTTCGCTGCATTGCATTTCTCACTACTTCTAACAGTTTTGTGGGTATAGTTGACTTATCTATCTGCCAGTGATGGCTAGGATGGGAGTACTATAATTCAACCGGATGAATTCATCGTTTGCTTCAATCCGAAGCACAACATGCCAGTGATAAGTAATCAGGAATGAGAGTACTGTAATCACGACCACGACATATTGCGCATTTCGAATACAACTCACAAGCTGTCATTATCTGGATCAATAAAGTGACGTTATGGGCTCTCTGAGACCCCCCAGCAAGCTGCATGATTTATCTGGGTTCTTTGTGTACCAAATATATATTGATCGTAACTTCAGTAGAACGAGTTCCCTTCAGTGGTGTCTTCAACTGTAGGTGTCCCAATTTGAACGTGGGTAGAGAACTAAAGAGAGGAAGCGTGCTGAAGTTTCGTGTTCTATACTTGATAGAGAGCAAAAAAACCAATGGAGGGTCCACCGTTGGTTAGGATTTAGGATGTGTTGCCTGAGATTCGCCTCGCTTGAAGACCAACTCGGAAAGAAATTTGGAACCTACAGTCATTCAAAATGACGGCACTTTGTTTACAAACAGCTTGTTTGTGAGCTCTTTGTTGCTAAGCCGATGTCTGACCATCAACAACCAAACGAAAATTTGCCAGTTGCTACGTTGACCAGCAGAATAGGAGGACCATTGAAACACCTAACTTCTTCGTGAAAATGACATTTTAGCGAACTTTATCCTCCGAATTCTTCAGCCGTTCAATTTGAATAAACTACGGCATTATTGTAGCTTACCTAAAATACTCCTCTTAGACATCTGTTTCAAAACAATACTTTTTAAAGTACACTTCGACGGCGTAATGTACCATGTCAATATTTGCACGATAATCAGAATGCTGTCCAGTATTCTGCCCGCAAAAAGTACTCTTAAACTAACTAATCATAATTTCTTCCAAGGCTCTTCCAATGAGTTCACGCATTTTCACAAAATTCGATTGTAACTCTTGAAGTTTTCTTGATGTATAACTGCTACAGATGGCTTGGAGGAGATTGACCCGAAACTTTATGTCGATTAGGTGGAGGGTACTTTGTTGTTGACCTAACAAATGTCGAATCACTCTTTTCGATGTGTGCACATTTCGGACTTGACGTGGTGAAACAACATTCTCTTGAGACCAAAAAATCAGCATTGGTCGGACTCGTTTCTACCAGGCACGGAATTGCTTGGTGTTATAGCGGTTGTTTGTATGATAAGACCATCAGGAATTTCGGTTTGACATCGCCATCAATGCCAGTCGGTCACGTTATCCAGAGGAAAAAATTCTAACAAGTTTGTTGCCAGAATACCCGTCAATACGATCGATTTTTTCTAAATGTAACGTGAGGAGACGTTGCGTCTGACCGGAAGCCCAGTATTTCAAATGTAAGGCGCTTGGCTGGTTAGTAGGGTGGAAAAAGCTTCTGTATGAGTTTCAAATCAGCGCAGAAAATATGTCATCTTTCCAGATTGCGCCAATGGAATTACTACAATCAGTGTATCTTAAAAATTTCAAACTCCGACATATTTGCCCGACCTCGTGCACGACTTTGTGCAGAGTACCGTGCGAAAAAACTCTTTCCGCGCTCCCTACCCTGGCAGTGCATCGATGTTGTGCCAAAAGTTGCAAGACATGTTTTTTCCTTTCTCATCGCAGTTCATTCATAGGGGGACTAAATCAGCGCACAAAGGTATTTCCATTATAACCAGGCTACACCGGCTCATCTTTTCGACGCTATCGAAGTTGCTTGTTCTGTTTTCAGTATTGTCTTTTTCAGTTACGGCTATGGGTGCATCAGCTGTGTTTTGGAACGACTCACAGGTGTGCCAATCGTGTCACGTGTGTCCCACCGCACGGTGAGTGAGACCATCGGACCTTTTTCAAGTTTCCCCAGGCTGCATGCAGCCGTAATAAGGTCCGAAGAGCACTCGTTAATGCTAGGTAGTGTTTAGACCAACCACGGCACAATAGGTTTGTTGCAGCCGGCTGACCTCGTTTAAGGACTTGTGAGTGTGCACACAGCGCTACGTTTTAGAGCTCGTATTGGGGGAGTTTTCCGACGGGTAATCTATCAACGTTCACGTAACTGCCGGGGCACCAACTGTGTGGTGTTTGGGTTGTTTGCACGAGTGATTTCTATGAACGAAAAAAACAGACTTTCCTGTACTGGCCGAATGATGACCAGTTAGCCGTATTGGAAATGTCGCAAGAGGCCGGGCAAATAAATAACACATACGCACTGTATATATTACAGGCGATTGTTTATTTGCCCTGTGGATTTGTCAGGGCCGCAAAATCCGTAGTCGCATGTACGCTGCGGGTGAACCATGCCTTCAACGGAGGAGTGCGGTAGACACCCGTGTGCGTGCCTTCTATTCCTGAAGGTTGATAACACAGTTGAAAGCCCTTTTGCGGCCGGTCGTTGCTCACTTACATTGTTACACCTTCGCTTATGGCTATGAGCTATCCGATGGTTTTCTGGTACACAGCACTCCTGAAGCAACAAATATTCAGAAAAGCATTTTTGCCTTCTAGTCTGCTTGACAGCAACTCTAGAGCAGTGGTCCGACAGCAGTTTATGCCGGATTTATCAGCAGGTTTCGTTTCGCCGCTTCAGTGCTAACAATTTATTGATAAAGGCTCCCCTCAATAGTCGAGATTTTTGCATACTTTAAGTTAATACACCAGCTGTATAGTCTTCAGTATTCCATACATCTTATGGCATACTTGAACACCAAATTAAAAATATGTCATGATGGGCGCTTATCTGCAAATTACTTTGACGACAACTGGAAGTTCAAAATTGATTTGAGCCTTTCGGTTACACTACTGTTCAGTCGGATCGTTTGCGGATTTTTATGTGAAAGAAAATGCTGCCTTCATTTTAGTGGTAAATCTACAAGAAAAGTTTATCTTAATAGAGGCTACCTTCCCGAAAGGTCTACTGGATAGTTCCCCGGTGGTTTAGTGAAAACTACTTCCGGAATTACGACTACCCCTAGGGCACCGTGAGGCCCACTATTCATATTGTGCCCCTTTCGGCTTACATGTGTAACTGGTTTGGCGCTTAATGAATACTTTTGAAGGCAGTATTAAAAAGGTCAGATACAACGTCCCCATTCAACCCACTGACTACTCCCCCATATTTTTATCATGAGGAGCTGCAAACACTCCCTGATCCCTACTGATACTTCTTCAATTTTTCAGGATCGACTGTGACACCATGGTTTAATTAACAAGCTACCACAACACTGCATCAAATTTTAGCAGAATAGGACAGCACTTAGACAGGTAGCTGGCCTACAATGAGGTCACATGTAAGGATTCTGACTGGAAAAGCTCAAACACAGTCCAGAACAAAAAGATCTTGTAGGACCTCTCTCAAACAACTTATGCAGCCGGCAAATGAAAATGGTGACTTTTTTACACCTCCTGTTGTTTTGGGTGACAGAAAGACTTGTTTGGTTTACAATGTTGTACAGAGGCTAAAAAACCAAATTTGTGTCTTCCCAAGGTACCAACTTTTTGAATCACGAGCACTGCAAAAGCCAAATTTCATGTCATAGCAGATTAACTATATCAGGTAAATATAGGGAATATCGTACAAAATTATTCGGGTTACGGACAAAATGTAAATATAGTTGCGGACTATAAAACCAGAATTTCAGGTTCTTCACCTAGGGGTACTGTTGATAATTCATATTTAGTCATTCAGAGCTTAAGCGTTTTCTGGTTGATGCTGTTGTTGATTTAACGAATGTTTAGCAAGTTAAATACCCTTTCGTTGAGTTCTAGACTACCAACTCCAATCGCAGCTTGCCTGTCGAAGGATATTTCATCACGTAGCTTTTAAAAAGCAATAGTCTGACGATTATTATGACAAACTGAATGGAGCTTTTATTATCCAGTTTGTTTAACTATTGTAAGATCGGCGGAAGATTATGTTGAATAGAGACTGAACAGAAGGCCTGATTTCTGTTTGCTGAACAATGCATTCTGTGGAATCGTCCACACTACTGCCCCACTAAACTGTCTCTGTCTGAATTGCCGCTGATTCTTTTGTGTTCCACTGAATGGGTATCATTCTTCTCTTTTTGTGACATCAGGCGAAGCAGTAAAATAGGTGGTTTTTGAACGAACTTCCATCATTCTAAATACATCATTTCTTTTCTTACACGTTACGTGAAGATGCACAGTGGTAGCTGTTGCAGAGTAGACCACGTATCGACGGTAATTTATCTTCGTTTGTTTCACGGTCCACGGATTATTGAGCATTTAATTTTTAACATTAGGTGAAATGATCGTTCAACGTCTTGGAGTTTGTTTTCGTGCAGTCACTTTATTTGTGAATACCATGAAGTATTGGTTATTATTAGCTATTATTAGTTTCTGTTTCGAGGCTGACTGGGTTACACAATAAACGTTGCTAAATATAAGCACACCTACTCGATTTCAAATTACCAAATAGTCAATAGAGTTATAAATTTTTATTCAGCAAAGTGATTTATTCTAACTAGTCGGTTCTGGCGGATTAAAATTTTCCTGCATAATTAAGTTTCAAAACCCCTGATAACTCTCAAAAGGTGGATATTGTTAAAAGTTTTGGAAGATCAGTTCATCAAGCAACTCTTTTGTGGATGAACAGTTGTGATAAACGTATGCAATGGAATTAGGCAGACAGTTCACTTGACCATATTAAGGTATGTCATCAACGTGTGAAAATTCAGCAATGCACATCGATGTCTCAAGGATATAATCCACGTTTTATCCAAATAGATATATATACATTTATATATAGTACATATATTCCAGGACGTAAAAATTTCCTTCATAACCCTCAGCCGTGAAATACACAAGTGCAGTATGTGCGTAGAAAACCGACAAAAAGCATGATTGAATGGCAAGCTGTCACAGTATGAAGTTGGTGCCAGGTAATCAACATCACAACAAATGTGTTTCTTCAAATACTGCTTGGTGATTCTTGAGGCGCTGTGTCTTGTCGTTAGACATTTAATTTTTACTCTGGCTATGAAACAATATAAGAAACAAATTTTCCAAATCTTTTCAGTAACTATTTTGCATCAGGCATTTGACAAAACAAGGTTTAGGGACTTTGTTTGGTCTGCAAACTTTAGATGCCGTTGTGCTGATACTAGAGGGATGAAATAGTATGTTTTGTGCAACGGATTTTGCTTGATGCCCACGCGCTTTGCCGATGTCCTGGCAGTTGCAGATAACAACCGGTCCGGTAGGCCACAGCTAGGTCTAATGGACACCGACCGTGCTTTGGGTGACCAATTTTTATGTCGGACGCCAGTCTACTGCGCTGTGGACTTGCCTGTGGACCTAATTTAACTACTATGGTCTTGAATCGGCTGCAAATATTTGAACCACAAGACTAGCTGGACATCAAGTTTCTGCTTCCTGTAAGGTGGTATCTTGAGAAGAAACATAACTTTGATTGCAGATGAAGCGCAAAGAATAGGCAAAACCTTCCACACCTTTCTCAAAAAACACTTCCCTCTTTTAGTCAATTTGCGGGATGACCATTTGCTTGTTCCTCAAAGCAGAATTTCACTTAGTCTGCACCTGAGTACACGGCAACGGAATAATGCGTATGCTGCCCAATCCATGTAGGTCAAACGCTGCTTTGACTCGCTAAGACTCCTTCCTATAAGTATGTCCAAAAAGTTGATTGCTTTGCGACCCACTTTCCCGCGTGGTATTTGGGATAGATGAACGATATTCAGATAGTGTACTTCAAAAAATTAGTGGGAATCACTCCAAAATCGACTGCAAGTTTAGGCCGTGTGAAGCGCGCAGACCGAGTCCAGTATCAATATTATTATTAATAAAATAAATAATATTACTATTACTATTAGTATTATATCATAATATATAATGTGTAATCATATATTAAATATGTTATCATATATATTATATTAAATAATATTATTATAGTATAATTAATATTAAGTAATTAATAATTATATCCTAAATATCGGTTTAATTAAAACACGACGTGGTGTTTGTGTAGCCTGTTTAGCTGCAAAACATCTCGAACAAGAACTGTATTCCGTTGGCTATTCTCAACTAATTGTTCAACTATTAAATTTCAGGGATTTGTAAAGAAAATGAGGGTTTCAAGTATCGGCAACAACAAAAATATTATCTGTACACCACTAACATGGGAGAAAGTAAGATATATCATCCGGAACAAGTATCCGGAGCGTCTTAATGAAAATGTCGCTGAAGATTCAAATGAGGTCGTTCAATCCGAATTTCATCCTGGAAATGAGGTTAATCTATGCTAAGAAGTCCGAGAAATTTGGAAAGATGTCTCATCCATCTTTGGGATCTTCAGCGATGCGCACCTCATGGACCTGTCGGAAAATTTTCTTTCAGTCGTTATCTGAAAGCCGCGCCATTTGGCTACAATTAGCTGATTAACTCACACTAACAGAGGACATATAGTCACTGGTCTCTCAAACATGCAAATCACGTGACGTGCCCATTTATTGACCGGCTCTTCTAGTGACGACTTTCCAAACGTAAGGCTCATCTAAATTGTGGGCTCTTTTCTGAGCAGACTGCTTATACTTAATTGGCAGTGGGATAATTCTGTACTTTCAGTCAGAATTTCTTTCGGTCTCTTGGCTTTATTTGTCTAGGGAAATGCTTGTTTTACTCCCTGGCTTTTTCCCGACTGAAAACTTGGTTTTTGGCCTATCAGTGTTATTTAACTCCTGATCATCGATGGATATATATAAGAATCCTTGCGGGGTAAAATCTACCACGTGAAATTGATCCAAAAATGAGGAATATGAAAGTGACCGAAAATTAGTAATTGAGGGATTCTGCTGAGAAAACTTTCTGCGAATGATTTTTTAAGGCTATGGCGTCCGCTGCTGAAACTGCTAAAAAACCCAACGACAACTTGAGTGATTCTCTTTGAAAAAGCCTTAGAGCCCAGAATTAGGACAAACGATGACAAACTGACACAGATAATATGATAATGTTTGACGTTTTGAGTTTTGCAAACTTGTCATTACTGACCTTCACAAGCACCAATGATAAAGCTTAAAGACATAGACATTCAGTTAGGTTCGAAGTCATCATCCATGGAAAGAAGCACAGGATCATTCTAATTTATGTGAAAAACTACTTAGTCTTAGCAAATCCGCCTATATATATAAGCTGCTAACGTCTGCTGAACAGTGCAAATCTACCATATGCCCACCAAAATGTACTGCTTTTAAGAATATTCAATCAGTCCGGTAATCACTGTAACCACTCGGTGAATGCTATTTTTTTCTTCCTCTAAAATTTACGATACTATCATGCGTCAGTTGATCTCTTCAAAACTGGTCCGTATTATCCCACTGGCAAAAAAGCACATGCTAACATCCCTCAAACTGTCTAGTCAGACATTCCCATGAACTGTGAGGTACTGGAGTAATTGTCACTACGTCCCTCCACATATCTCTCTGGTCCCTCCACCCGCAGTACTGTTGTGGCAGTCATTTGGCCTGTAAAGCACGTGACTGTGTCTACGTCAAACGGAACACCACATGTGTCTGGTGGGCGTGTTTCGTGAACGTTGAGCCGATAATTTATGGGTTTCATGACGCTGCAATAAACAACTGAATTAAATGTCTGTGTGTTTACTGTAAGCAAAGTTAAGCGGGAAAAACAGGATTATACTGGGGGTTCACTTTGTTATTAGGATTTTCTCGATCAATCAAGTTTGTTTCACCAGTGTCCCAAGCATCTGAACATCTAACGATACTAAAGTTAAAAATAGCTCGGCTGGTTTGGTTAAATAAAGTCGATCGATAGCTGAACGGAAGAATCACTCGCCAGAGACATAAAAGCCATAACTTTTTAGATTTTGCCGTGGAATTTTCTCATGCCGCATAGGCTAATCAATGCCTGTTATGCACACCGCGGAACTGCTTTTACAATTAATCCGTCCATATAAACAGAAAGCTCAATTAGTTAGATGGTGAAACAAGCTGGAGGGCGGCCCGGTGCAGCACATTCAATTGCTTAAATACATCATAAACGAGAGACTCAGGTTGCAGGTGAGTCTCCAGCAAGACCGAATTGGTCTGTAAATGAGTCAATTTCGCTAAGTTCGTGAAATTTGGGTTTGAGTAGAACATAAGATTGACGGAACCTCGGGGACTGCGACTACCTGATGAGCCCCAAGAAGCGCGAAAACGGTCATGGGCTGTCGGGGAGTTTTCAGCAACCTTATGGGTAGTTTCCTTTTGGTAATTATCAAAGATTTTTTGGATATATTTGTATAGCTAAATGTTATGCTTTGTTCCCAACATGTTATGTTCTTATGCTGTTGACAAATTTAAAATGATTTGCATTAACCTTAGGTGCATAGAGGTATCTTACCAACTATGATCCATTTCTTTGTTGCAAGGTGCTGGCTTTAGTCTGATAAAAGGTCTTTCCTTTTCCTGCCTTCCGAAAACAACCAAAAGTGACCTTTTCTGAAGGCTAGTCTCCAGAAATTGTGGTCATGTTTTAGACGGATGGTTAGCTCCTATCCCGTAACATTTTCCAGACTTTTCGTGTCTTGTAGTATTCAATTTTTTTATTCATGCATATTTGTCAGGATCAACGACATATTCATGCGGGTCAACTTCACGCTAATATCCCGTGCACAGTGCTACTTTGTGGAAATTGCGAGCATAATTCTTTCCTTTACTTCAGATCAGTTTTTTTCCTGAAAGAAGTTATGTAACCCAACATAAAGAATACTGCCTGCAAAATGATGATGGTTTCCGCAATCCGTTCCAAAATTACTCCTAACAAAAAATGACACATTAGGACGATGTCGAAAACAGGAAGAATATCTTATCATTAACCCTTTTATGTTTCCCAAAGTCTAACTTCAATTTTGCCTGACACAATTTTGATCCAAATTAACTATTCACTGAATAGGTCAGACTAAGCTGCTTACGAAATGATGGTTAAACCCCACACAATAAGACACCGATTTTGTACCTTAGAAAAGCAGGTATGTTTGCGTACACTTGCTCCTCCTTCACAAACTACCTGGGGGTATCAAGCAAAAGTAATATTTTTTAAAATTTAGACCCTCCTGACAACAATTTTCGCGGGCTTTGACAGTTTTCCTTGTCTAACTGTGAAAAACACATTTATCCACATTCGCATTCAGAGTTTCTCTGTTTATCAATCTTTGAACACATGGCCTTGTGTGCGCCAATGCCCCCAGGTTCATGGGTAGATACAGAGTTTTGGAGATACAGACTTTTTTGGAGAGATCGCAGTCAGGAGGTTTCATTATCGTATAAAATCATTTTCGGACTTTAGCCTGAAGTATTGTTCAATGGCTCCAACCTTCGAAGGAATGACTTTTGTTGGACACTAAGATAGCTTTTTTTGTGGAGGACACCTTCACTTTTGATTGCATTAGGGTGGCACTTCCTGTTTCGCCGAAAAACGGGAGAATATGAGGCACATTGGTAGTTCGGAAGAAGTTACTGGTGGTAATCAAGTACCCTGATCTTTGCGATTGAATATAGTATGCAAGGAGATTGGTAGAACATAGCTTCTGCGCATTAAGCAAGTCCCCTTGCTTGCACAGAAGCACAGATAGTTACTGGTTCTATTGATTTCAGCGTTCTTGATCTCCAATGAGTTCAGTACAGTGCAATATCCTTATTGCTGTACAATTCATTATATTATTCAAGCTGCTTGCCACATCTACCATCGAATCAACAAAAAAGGCCTTCCGGTCTCGTTAAGGTTTGGTGAATGGAAACGGGACTCACCAAAACCCACATTTGCAGCACCATTAGTCGCCACGGCACGCACTGTCGTTTTGGGGGTGAAAAAAGTTTTACACGAGTTATTTGATGCCATAAATGTGCTTCTACAATTTGTCGCTCCTACCGGTTAAGCATTCTACGTAGGTATTTGACAAGCCTGTAGGTAAACCTTGAAATATTCACTCACTGAAGTGATCAGATGATGTTAACAAAATTTTTTTTAAAAATGCGTTACACCATCTGCTTTTCCTAACGAGGAAATACTCTCCAGTCCGCAGCCAGCATGCGAAGTGGTAATAGGAACAAGATTCCACTCTGCAGGGTAGCCAGTTTACAAATACGCTTTCTTGTAAACCTTAGGGCACAAAGTTGCAATCACGTTCACAGCGAGGGGTAAATAAACACTAAAATTTGGACTCGGTTTGTAAATAGAATCTTCGGACGTTGTAATTTTCTAAGTTTTCCTTACTTGACTCTAATCCGGAGATGGAAACGCGTTGTAAGTCGAAGCGCATAGGTGTAAAACATTTGTGAGTAATGAGTGTGCCCTGTGTCTTTCTTGCAAGTTAATTACAAGACAATAAAGCAGGTATCCACCGGTGCAAAACTCAAACAGTTGTGCCAAGCACCTCAGGGGAAAATTCAACTGCGTACCAGCTGATCAATGTTTGTGGGAAGTTGGTAAACTCATCCTAGTCGCGGTTCTCTCTGTATTCGTCTAATTGTGTCTTAATTGCGTTAAGAATATGTTTTCACTTTCTGAACACAAAAAGGAGCCAATTTACTAGTTTGACTGAACAGCTGGAGTTATGTTTATCCAACGCGAGATATAATCAAATAACTTTATCTGTCATTCTATCTGTCGGTACATTTGGAGATGCCTACTCCCGGACACTTTTATGACGATATTGCGATCCCTATAAAACGAAAACAAAAAAGCAGTGTTGTCTGCATGTTTTCCTTCTCAAGGTCATGAAATTATACACTAAATGCTTTGCGAGTCATTCATAACCGTGCCCAACGCAAATGGTCTACTGCTTTTCAGCACAGGTGTCGATAAGGTAATTCTGGTTGTTCAAGTGCACGAGTAAACATTACACAATTATAAAAATTCTCACTGCCGGTGAGTTTCAGCAGTACTTTTTAGGTATTCAGCACAGCTTTACTCAGTTTCCGCAGACACTTTCACATTTTAAACTGCTGTATCCTAAGTAGTTGCAGGTCAAATACTGAAGTTGCAAGGACATTCTTACACATGAAGGGTTGTCGATGGGACTTATAGTTTTCTTTATAATGGACTCGGTTTTGTAGTGATGTAGACCTCTGGCAAGAATACCGAAAAATTACTCATTCTGAGAAAAATCGACTAGACCAAACGAACACTGATAAAACTAACCTACTAATGAAGCACTGAAATAAATCCGCCGCTTTACGCAACATTGTCACGACGTAACCGAAAAATGATCTCAAACTTCAAGGAACATCATAACCAGATGATTTTTTCTTAATTCTGGAAGTGACTGTTACTGATTAAGGTCTCGGATATAAACAAATCTGTCACTGTATTTTTTTAAGATACTGACAAACATCACATTACCTTTCTGATTAATTAAAGCGACCGCCAGTTGATGTTCAGATAAACCATAATGATAAATGACCACGACAACATGATATTTTGGTGGGCGCAGAGGTTTTTAATGAGTCCTATTCTATCAGGATCAGCCAGACCCTTTCTGTCAGAAGCGATTTGGAGTGATTCAACTACAGCCACTAATGTTGATTTCTGCATTAGTTTTCTATCATATTAGTGCCATAAAACTTGACTTGTTGATCCAAAACAGGAGTGCCCCGTGACTAGTTCAGAGTTACTAACGTCCTGTTATCAAAATATGCTAATAAAATATGTTTACCTTTTCATTTTTTCGAGCGAATAGTAGTGTGCTGACGACCTCAACTTCTGGTGAATGACACAACATCCAGGTTGTAAACTGTAGTATTCCCATTATCATCAGGACCAGATGAAGTTTCTCCTCGCTTTGCAAAACCATTATTTTTTCTAATTTTGCTTTCTTTTTGCCGAATACCTGTTTTTGCTGCATTTGTTAGCATCCGTATTAAACCAAAGAATCCTACCCTATGATTTTGTTTAGCTTATTTAGTTTAACAAATTCAAACCCAAGTCCTGGAACAGGTGTCACGGTAATTTCCTAGAAAGCGCTATGATTCCACCCAAAGAAAGAATGTGAGTGGCAATTTTAGGAACACTCTAACACAAACATTGGTACGTTTTGATTTGCAAGGAAATTCTGACGACTGGCGTCTACCACGCTTCCCACAGAAGTCTAATTTTGACAAATGTAACGGGTACTTACTCGAGCGAATCATGTGATATTCGCCTCAGGTGGTCGTTCGCTCCGGCATAAGTGCACGCTTCTGTCCAAAGAAAAATGCAAACGCGAAATTAGTATTTGTTCTTCTTGAATAGATCTTGAACTATATACATTTTTGCTGGACTCTAACATGGAAATTCTGCTACCATTGGCCTTTTAATTTTATTCAAGAAATTTTGTCAGTTTATGGTGAACTTACAAAACGAATTCTTCAACTAATCCTGGACATTTAGAGGGGCAAAGAATCACGAATGCAATAAGTCATCTTATCTTGCTGGGTGAATTCGGTTTAAGTCACCAACGTATGGTTGACTAGCTTTGTTGAAAGAGCTCTGGTCTTGTGAACGAATGTTGACCAAACGCAAACCCAGAACCTAGGAATTATTAAATTATATTTATCCTCCGCAAAGGTTCTTCTTGTACTTAAATTTAAACAGAAAGGAGATGGCAACGTAAGTTGCAGTTAAGTTACAACGAATAAGATAGGAGAGTGTGAAAAGTCTCGACCAAGTACAGTTCACATTTAGAGCTAGTGGAACACATTGCGATTGAAATTCGCTTCACATTCTCCAATTAAAAAGCACTATGTAGTTGATGCATTACATCTTCTAGTTGCAATCTTTCTCCATCTATTTCGTCGTTATAAACACTTCAAGAGTTTCTCAGCATACTTGGAATAAATAGTAAGTTAGGTGTAGTCCAAGCTTTTCGGCCAAAACTCAGGGGTCGTGAAATTTAAACGTTCTTTAGGTTTCATAACTGGAGTTTCTGATATCTCACACGGACAGCTCGGATGACTGCAATAATACTTTCCGTCAGCATTCCGAGCTAAAACCCGGAAATATTACTTTGATGTTTGTCCGTAGTATGTACACAATCTAATTTTCATTGAGAGTAATAGTCTCCAACATCGAGGAGTTATTCGTCTCTTTGGAAATAGCGTCGCTGCAGCGTTACTAAAGTGAGAAACGCCAACATTCCTTAATGAGGGATTAATCGACTATAATCATATTCCCAGTTGCTGCTGTATATAAATCACGGTCCGAACACAGTCCTACCCAGTTTCGGCCCCGTTTCCTGATGCTGTAGACAAAAAACAGATCAACAAGTTCAACATCAGCCCTTAAGATTTTGACAGCCAATTTTTCACTTGCTCTCCTTTGCGACAGCACCATTCTGCGCGGGTTTTCGGTGACAGAAAAAGTTTCGACAGCCCAGATTCTGGTTTGAGAAAACGCCTCCAAACCACGATAGCTGGCGCCGCTGGATCAAGTCAAAAGGGTGTAGAATGTGATATTGGTATTCTGTGACGCCGCTATAAGACAGTGTCTTTTAAACGCACTTTCATTATTTGCCGTAAGCTCTAACGTTAAAATACTTCGAAGCGGCAAACAAGCACGTTTTGGTGTGCAGCATTTGGAGTGTACACAAGGACCTTCGTCTGAAGACTAATTTCTGAGCGTTTTAGTAGGCCGTATGTAGCCCCATAAAGGTATTCCTGGCACTGTTGACAAAAACCTCAATTCATTGGGAGAGCAATGTCGGAGGAACCCAAGTAATTAGAGGACGTGGTTTATAGGCTTTTTTGGTAACCCTGAGTAGGTTACCTCAAGTGTCCATTCCTATGGTGAAGAATTCTGCCTTTTTGTGGCTTGCTGTCAGAAGTCAAAGCGAATGTATCTGTCGGTCTTCCATGGAGTTGAGCGTGAGCTTTTTTTGAATTGAGCGATGTGCTCTGATGAGATTCAATAACTCAGCCGGCACGAAACGGCTTGCATGGCAGACTAGATGTCCTCTTCATTCACTGAGTTAAATGCTGAACAGAGGTCAGTAAAACAAGCGGTGTGTGGTTGCTGATCTTGTGGCTCGGTCTCAGAGCACTACGTTGCGTGAATGTGAGCTGAAAACAACCTGTTGATTTACGAAAGACTTTCCCCCATTCGATTGTGTTTACTCTGAGACTCACTTGCTTTTCCGAGACGGCAGAGTAATATAGCAACAAGTGCATTGCGCACGGTCAACACCATCCATATTGCTGCCGAAGACTCGCAGTTCTGGTACCAGTGAAAAACGGTTTCGAAGTTTTGATATGGAATTCAACCTGTAAGAAAGCTCGAACTTTGCTAAAAAGCAGTCACAGTGAAAAGGATGTTTCGTCCTCTGTAGAAGTCGCAACCCGTGCACACTCTGCTTGCTGCTAAGAAGATTTGAGCTCTAATAGGAGTTCAGCTGCTGCAACATTTATCCACTAGTTAGTTTCACTATTGAATAGACAGGCGCCCCAAAGAAACAAAGGTCACTCTTCTAGAAATTCTTGCGATTCGCCTTGCCAAGTGTTATCAACGAGAGATAAACAGGTTCTCGAATTTAAAGCCCAAAATGACTTCACTGGTGGCATTAACTGTAAATTTGTTGACTCTCATGCCAACAACTGCAGTCTCTTAGCTGCATATAAACCATTCCATGTCTACAGAGGTTCGGTATGTTGATTATTTTGCAAGTGCTTCCAACTAACACATACAAATGCGATATACCATCAATGAGGCCAATAACGAGCGGTCCAACAGTCCGTGGAAGCTGGTTCAATAGATGGAACTGTTGTGTGAAAAAATAACCTGGCGGATAGTGAAATTACACACCATAGGCCCTTATAATATCTCTCCATGGGAAACAGATCTAAAGCTGCCACACAGACGTGGTGGTCGGTCTGCAATGGTTCCTCTGGCTACAATGAATGGAAGTTTGTTCCACAGAGTAAAACGGTGCCAAAACGCTTAGAGAGGAGCAGTCAAACTAAGATCAGCAATACTCCGTACAACGCATTATGAGAGGGTCTGGAAAGGGTCAGACATTTCTGTGCGATGCGTTTGAAGGCAAATTTTTGTTCCCCGTAGGTGGCTGGCATTTCCTTACTTACAGAAGCTGTCTTATCCAGAGGAAGGACGGGGTAAAAAGGTCGTTCCACGCCCGACGGTTGGCTGTGACTGCCGGTGAGTTATGCAGTGCGGTCAAAAAACAAATAGACCCTACCGTGAGTCCGAGTCGGCTCGAAACATATGCTGTGCATCAAGAGTCAGACATCTGAGCCCCTGGGGCTAGACGGTTTCGTGCAGCCTAGTGGGTTAGTCTGGTGAGTTTCCACCTCCAGGTAGATTCCTCTAGTAAAAAATACTGTCCACTGCCTTGAGGATCAGACTTTTGGGTCAGGGGCTCAAGGTGGGCTACCTTAACTTAACAACTATTGTAGAACTTGGCCACTGGGAAGTACCGTTTACCCGCTCGGTTATTTGTCCACAGATGCCTCTCTCTGAACGCAGGGAGAGACAGATCCCTGCAAACCAAACTGGGTTCCCTCCTGCAAGAGGATACCTCATTATTGTATTTGCTGTCTGCCAGATTCTGCAGCAGTGACATTGCTTCCAGGAACCAACTATATTATTCTTTCTTGACTTCAAAGCTCTGGTTGAATTTGTCAAATGTTTGTGGAGCTGAAATGCTCACACAAAAAATGTTTGGCTCTCCTTAAAGCACTGTACACCAACTTCGGTGAGGTCGTAAGGCTCTAGGGGAAACTCTCGCCTGAGTTCACTATATCAAGTGGTATCAGACAAGGCTGTCCCTCTCCACCCTTCCTCTTCAACTTCACCATTGGTATGATCTTGGAAGACCCACTCCAAGCTTCTAATGCCTGTGGGGTCAAAATGCTCTCGGGGCATTCCGCTCACAGATGTCGAGTGAGCAGATGACCAGCTCTTCTTGGATGTGACGCCGCGGTAATGTAAACAATATTAAATAACCTAAATAATTCTGCCTCACCGTTTGGCATGCGCTTTACAGCTGCGAAGTGTAAAGTGCTGTTGCAAGACTGGGTGGACTGGAACCTTAACCTCATACTTGCGGATGAGCCGATTGAGGTAATAGACAAATTTGTCTAACTGGACAGCTGTATCAGTCTCGGTGGTCTCGCAAAAGATGATATTTCCATCCAGATTGGGATGGCCGGGCAGCTTTCATAAATATGCTTCGCCTGCGGCGTAGACTAGGCATCAGCTTATCCATCATGGGTTGGGTTTACAATACTGCGGTGCGCTACATATTGTTTTATGGATCAGAACTCTGGTCGCTACCCACCAAGGATATTAAAAACTTTCAGTCTTTGACGTAGATGTTTTTGGAGAATTTCCAAAGTCCAATGAGAACATCGAATGGGTAATACTGAAGTAAGTAGAATGGTTTTCTGAAGAGAGAATTCACCCATGATAACCGAACTGATCACACTCCAGAGGTTGCTTTACCCGGGTCATGTGCTGCGTACGCCAGTCGACCGAATGCCTCAACCAACCCTTTTCACACAGCCACGTGAAGGGTGGAAACGAGTCACGGGAAGACAAGCAGTGGCATGGCAGTGAAACATGAAATTCACCGCCAGCAAACTCAGCTGTGCTATTGAGTGCTGCCTCCCCGGGTGGGGACCCGAGACAGGGCACATCAATGGTCAGAGGAACTGACAGAACTAGCTCAGTCACCCACACAGTGACGCGCATGCGTCCAAGCTGTTGCCTTCAGTGCGTATCCTCAGTAGCTTCCCCTCTCGATCTCCCCACTAAAAAGTCTTCAGGTACACCTTCAAGTTTAAATTATATCATCTACTGCCTTCACTGTGTAACTATCTACCCCCTATCTCCCACGATCATCAGCGAATTAAACTTTAACAGCTATGATCACTTTGCACCATGTGCGCAGTTTACAGCGGAAGATGATGGTTATCATGATGGTAATGATTATTTTGATGAAGGAAGGCCGTTTCACTTCTGTCCGATGAGATATAAATTGAGCGAAAGAGCTTTTGAGAGATCACTCCTAAACGTCCGAAATATACTTTAAATTCCATTGTGGAGCAAAACCCCTCAAAAATATCTGGATGCAAATTTGGTGCACCCAGCTGTCATGCTTTTTGACTCTAATTTAGCATGTAAACAATAGCAACAGGACAGAAGTATTCCTTTCGATTCATTATGGATACTGTAAGTTGAAGTTCATCTGCAAGGAAGACCAGCACTAAGTTTCCACTCTCTGTAAAGATTACTCCTCAGGTGAGACCACTTCCAGGTGGTTTCATGTGAGTACTTCTAAAAGTCAAGCACCAAGACCGAGTTTTGACAGTGAGTGCTTATTGTGGACCTCCTCGGGCACCTTTGGACGTGAAGATCTTCAAAATGACACAATCGAACATTATTTTTTTCCTAAAATCTCTCCAAATCACTGACAAGAACGGTCTGTTCCACACGTTCATCTCTTTTCATTGAGTTTGTTCTCCTGGCCAATTACTAGTCTGGAGGTTACGACGTCAAATCTCCCAGTAGATTCGTGAGATGCTCATTGCTGATGATTCTCCATAAGAATAAAACAGTGCTTTTCGGCCTTTCGGCAAATTCGCACTTGCGGGGAGTCGCCTTAGGATTTCAGATTCGCGTACAAAGTGGCCGACAGCTGAATATACTCGTACAAAATAATAAAATTGAAGCTAACTTAAACTGACATCAACCGAAGTGAAACACAGAAAAATATCCTAAGATAGTTTCTTCGTACAAAGACGCGGTCACTATGGGGATGTTGGCTCCAAATTACTGCAACTTCAAGAGTGGACTCGTGCTTTTACTCGTTTGAACTGGTATGGCCTTCAAGATTTACCAGTGGGAATAGATTGCAACTTTCAGTGACAAAACCCATCTGATGTCACTTTTTTATAGGGCCGCAGAAACGTTTTTATTTACCTTTGATTCTTTTCAGCTTTATCACCAAACAGAAATAAACAGTCCTGCCAACCAGAGCAAGAAAAAATGCTGTTGGTGGAAGCACTGATCTTTTGGTTGAATGCTCAATTAAGTTACCGAAAAACCGGACATCTGTTATCTATTGAAAACCTCAATTACGAGTCACCAATAAGTGCTCAAATGCATGCTGTTTGACGAAAACATTGAAACAATTTTCCACACTTTTCACAATAAGACGTTGTTTTGCGGGTCCGGAAGCGAACTACAACAGATTCCTTATAACGTTTTCAGTTTAGGCTTAAAAAACGAACCGGGTAATAACGTGAATCTGACCATGGAGACAATCAATATGTTGCTAGACGGTCCAGTGGAAAAACAGTTGGTATGCACCACAGTGCGTCTTCCCGTGTCCAGGTGCAGAATTTGCCAAAAACACGAAATAGTTGTCACTAAAGTGCAACATTCTATGAGGTCACTCCTCTAACAGTTTGTTTATTGGTACATCTTACTGCCTGGATTTTTAATGTTAACATTCTATTCTTTCAAGCATTGTGCAACCTAATGTTGGCTTTAATCTCAACCCTCAGTATCAATCTTTCTAATAATAAATTCATCAAATATGATGGCGAAATAATTTCCAGCTGGCCAAACGAAATAAAAAAAATATTGCACCGGGTCCGTTTTGAATCTTTTCAAGCAGATATTCTTCTTTATCTCGAGAAATCATCATTCAACATGGAGCTTATTTCTTAAAATTTAGACATCCTTTCCTTGATAGCAACAGCTGCAGTGGGAATGACCATTTCCAAGAGGTAGTTGCTTTTAATCTAACCCACTGGTGTGTGGAGAAGGGTTGTTCTTCTGTGGTGACCGTGTTCTGTTTCTTCCTACATCTTGCTTACTGCACTTTCTGGGTCATTTTCGCGAGCATAGCAGTTTATTTCGCAACAGCTCCTTACAATGTCCAAATTAAATGTCATATTCACTTGAAAATCACGGTTAATCCTGAAGGATTTTACGATCGCATGGTTTCACGAGTTATTGTGTAACTTCAACTATTTCAACTCCGACTGCAGATTTTCACTACCCTTTTCTGTGTTAGTTCTAACGTCATTACCGGGCATTCATATTTATTTCCAATAGCAGAATGACAAGCAGACGATGGGTTGACAAGGATTTGTGTCCTGGTAACTTGTACATTGATTGGTTTTTGATAACGCACTAAGGGCGTCAACCTTTTTCACCGATGCATATCTGCTTTGTTTGCGTTACGTGAAGAAGATGAATCATTTACAGATAGAAGTAAACATACCTTTCCATACGACTGTGGACGCTTTATTCCACCATCTGGCTATCCGACTTAGAAGGGTAGGTGGAGTTGGTTATCTTTAAAGCTTAAATAATCAGTGAGGACAAGGAAGCTGGTTGATTCAACATAAGTTTCGACGCAAAGAAGCAGAAGACACCACGTTTCTCTATAGCAAACATATGATTGCCACAGGTCATCAAGTAAATCTCACCTCAGCCCTGACTGTTAGTGTGTGAACACAAATGAATTTCCTGCACACTGACTGGGAGTGAAACGTACCATCCTTACTTACTGTGTTTCTAATCCCGTTGTGAATATCTGACACTTGCATTCAGTTACTGTTTATGCAGTTTGAAGAGGCACCATTCCCCAGGTGTTTAGGATCGGTGTCGAGTTGATGTTCAACACCGTACATTCGATAATCATAAATATATTATTCTCTAAAGTTACTGCTCAACGCAGCAAAATGGTTTGTACGCTCATGGACGGTCGTGTCATAGTTAGTCTTGGAGGGTTCGGTTCTTTTTCTGGTGGTAACAATATCGAATACAACAATGTAATGAAGCGTAGCTACTGGTGGATTAGACAGACCTCTGCGCACGATCATGGAATTCGGCCAGTCCAAAGTTACGCATAAAATTTTGCTTTAAGTCTCCTTCAAGAACCGGTAACAACGACAGATTTGGGAAAGGTTTCAAGTTTATATTACGGATAAAAGTGTCACCACACACCTGGAGTCTTAAGCGCACCAAAGTCTTTTAATTAGCGCAGCATTTGGAACAGCATGCTTCATAGAAGAAGTCCAAAGTATAGATAACTAATTTAAATATGATTTTCTGGTATTTTGCTCAACTAAAATGGACGTCTTCCTGGAGTTACTGAAAAATACTGACGACTAGTTTCATCACTGTGGCGGGATTGACCTAATATTATCGTCGCTCGTCAATTAAATTTCCTTCGACAGGCGTGTGACTATTTGCCGAAAATATAGGAGTAGTTGTTGATTGAACCGTCAAGTTTCATAACAAGGAAGCCATTGGCTCACTGCGACCTAGTTAATATCCATTATTTTCAACATCCAATTGATTGGCAACCGGCAAAAATCGATTTAGTATTGATAGATTGGCACATTTTGTCGAAATAATTAGCGAATATTCAGTAAACATTGTCCAGAACTAAATCACCCGGCGTGTGCAACCTGCGAAAACGCGTGCACTAGCTTTTGGTCATCCATAAATCAATCGTCTGAAGAATTTCTTTGAAATCATCTAGAGCCCAACTCTGATTTTACTCCACCATTATGGAGTGCCAGTATGCAGATGTTTTGACGGGGAAATAGCACGGGTAAATTACCGAAATGGGTCAAAGCAAATAACGTTTGGAGATTGCAGTCATAGCCCACTAAACTTTGCAGCTTGCTATTTGGGCCTAATTCTTATCTTCTAGCACTGCATTCTGGTAGAGATGAACATAATTTACGGGAGAACTTCGTTACAATAACAATATTTAGGGAGCCATAGCATAATAATGCGCTTAACTGCCACAAATTTATGAAGAAAGAACAACCTAGTAAAAACAGGAATGGAAGGATGACTGCGTGTTGAAAAAGAGACTTAGGTTTTCAGAAAAAATGATGAATTACAAGGTTTCACCTCTGTTTTTGGGGGTGGGGAAATAAACAACTCTTGGCATTACGTATGAGCCAGTTGGTGTTGACATACCGTCGTCTTGGGGCACTAACTATCACAAACCCAGCGTCCAACGATATTCGTAAGCCAGCTGGAGAGTCCGGCGAAAGAGGGGACATCATGCTGGCTAATGGGATTTGTTTTATGCTATGTGAAATAATAATCGCCGTTCAGCTGTACTACCATTTCGGTGCAAGCTGACATGTCATCCGAAGGAAGCACGGGGTTTGAGAACCTGTAGCCGAGATTCAGAGGTTGGGTTTGAACCACGGGCCTTCCGATCAGTAAGGTCGCGTCTTTACCATTGATCCCTCTCGAACTCTAAGTCCTCATGGCCTTCAGTCAGGTGAAGCAAATCCAGGAAAAGGTGAAGATTCTAAGATACCCAGTTTATTTGTGGCTGCTTTCATTTGCAGTGTCTTTACAAAGCTTGATGTCTCATAACTTTCCACCAACACGGATTTGGAATAGAAAATAGCATTTTTTGTTAACGGTGGTTGGACACCCGTAGCACAGTTCTCAAACCTCCTAAATTATGTAAGTTTTGTTCTCTAATTCTCTACCGAGTACTCGCTTACACATCAGTAGGTTTAGAACCTACCTTAGTTAGCTAAATTCGGTGGTACGAAGCTACAAGTGATCCCATGTTCGAAGGAATTTAGACCGGTAGATTGGACGATCCAAGTTTCCCAGCCATAAAGTGGAACTGTTCTTACAGATGCCGTATTCTGGTAGTCATTTAGACTTCAGAAAATTCGTTCCTGACACCAAGTTGACAAATATCTTCCGAAATAGGACTTTATCCATCACGACGTAATCAAGTATTGCATTCGCAAAAATAAGTAAACGTGTCAACATAATTGAACATCTTGGACTAAAATCCAAGGGCATACGTTTGAAAAATGCAAACCAAATGCGAAATCAAGTGACTAGCTTGGCATTCTATTTCGAGTAGGATGTGCTGGTCGATGGTAGCCGAATAACAAAATAATCTCTTCCGAACAGTCCGATTTCACTAATCCTATTATATGTAACACTTCATTCCTTAGATTCCCGGCCCACTGAAGTGTCCATCTCAAGACGGTACAGGTGACAACATTGGACAAATGGGTGAAAAAGATACTCCTGGCGAAAACCATTAGTTGTGGAAAATTTTTTTCAGTTGTAAACTCAAGTATGACCGGGGTCGAAATGGAGTAATGGTATACTGCGATCCAAAGATTGTCCGCTCATGGTGGGGTTGGGAAATCCCATAGTAGAGGCTGTTGCACGCCTTTCAGAAGAGAGTAAGATAACTTTCACCAAGTCGGGGAGCATTCGTAGGAACTGATTACCATCATAAACGTCAAACGAAGGGCTGTTTTAAGGACAGTGTTAGCATCTTGTAGTTGATTTTATCATATCTTTGTGCTGTCTAGTCAACTGCTTCCCATACGAATCCCTGTGGGCAACGTCAAAACTTAAGTGTTATTTTTGAAACTTTTCGCCTAGCTCAAACGACTATTGAGACAACAGTTGGTAGTGCTGCTTTTAAATGATTTGTTCTCGATGCAATTCATTTTTACCGAACAAGTCCTCTTTCTTATATAAGCTGTTTTTTTGTTTGTACATTTTCGTTCTTGGGCATAACCGGATTACAGTGCTCAGGGGAAAATGTTCTTAGAATTTCTTGGCGGGGACCTATTGAAACCGCGGCCACCAGACTAGAAATGGCATCAAAGAACATCGGTAAAATGTTTCTATTGACATTTCTAAACAGACTATGTGAAAAACCTTTACCACTTAAATTACTATGGGCGAGTAAGGAATGAGCGCCCAAAAATTGATAAGGATTGTATCACATCTCACAAGATGAGAAAAGTATAAGCACCTGTTCTACAACAAGAAACAGTGCTAATTCCTAAGTAGGTAAAATGATAGCCTATAATAAGCTTTAATTAGCAGTCTGTGACAGTCCAGTTTAGAGGACGAAATGATCGAGCACGACAAGTTTTTAGTGATAATGGGGGCTTTGGGCACTGGTCTCCAACGATCCTAGCAAAGCGCTGATTATGGAGAAAGCTATGTTTTCGCTGGGATGTTTCCTTGACAGATACCGAGCTGGTTGTTGTAAAACTTAACTGGTCATCCTGTGTCAAACCCAACCCTTTTGTTTTCGCCCCAAGCAACTCATCATTCTCAAACAATCACAATGTATTTCAAGAGCGGTATCCGTGGCTCCAACTCCCAAAGAGTTTTACAGTTTAGGTAACTAAAAAACCGATGAGGATTCGCACTTTTCAAGTTTTTCTGAACACCTGATAAAGTTGAGATAAGGCTTATCTTTCTCGGGAGACTAATGATTGGTGAAAAACGAAGATTTCTATACAAAGGCTGTGGAGTGGCTGGAAAAGAGAATTTTTAAAAGAAAAGTATCGCCTTCTCTATCTAGTATTTTGTAATCGACGATGGGTCGTTTTTTGCCTTGGTAGGTTAGCACGCAAAATTCAACGTAGCCACATTAATTTAGCTTTCTAAACGCGTCAAATGATTTCACAAGAAGGGGCTTTATTGTGTTAAAAAGGAATCAACACAGTGACCCAGTGTGAATGTGCTCACGCAGATACCATCCCATGTTCACTCCAAATGTTTAACCTAGGGTAAGCCTAAAAGGTTTTAAAATTTTCTGCCCTAGCATTAGAAAATTTGTTAACGAAGACGAATAAGGTGATATTCTTGTGTTCCCATTGCAGGAAGATACGCAACTACCAAACCCCGTCAATGAAATTCTAATTCTATCTTGTCATAACGCTCAAAGAACCTGGACTCATCACACTACAACCAGAACGTCACTTGTCTTGTTTTCACTTTCCTAAGCTACCGATGGGGTAAAAACGGAATAGTGCCCTTCTGCATAAAGATGAGAAAAAGGAAACTTTTGACCCAGATAACCAATGAAACTTGGAATGCTGCAAATGATGAATAGGGTATGTGTTGTAATTTACTTGCAGACGAGTGACTCTGATCTCCTGAAAGAAACAAAACTGGCGGTTGTTACGTTCGTCCCTGCAACACAAACCTCGTTGGTCTGTCAGCCATCAACGGAAAGGCAGTGTGATTGGTTTCAACGTAACATTTTATTCCAATTTTCACTAAAACTGTACATTGCATAGGATGATGAATGATGGAGACGAAACGTTGCTTAGTAGCTCCGGGTTTCTGGGGACTTTGGTACCACCTAAAATATAATGACAAATATTAGTAGTAAAAAACAACACGTCGAAATTTCACGATGCATGGTTCGGTGCAACTTAAACGAAGCAAGGGCATTCTGCTTCATGCTGTGTTGCTTCTAATTAGGAAAAGGATGTTGGGCAGGAAATTGAATGACAGACATAGTTGTGGAAAACGTTTAATTCTCTCATCATTATTTGATACTTAGTGGAACGGTCGTATCCCAGCGCGACAAGGGGCTTTTTGCCGCAAACAAAGGTTGAGCATAATGCTGGTTATTTAATTTCCATTGGGAACTTTTCAATTTTTTTCTTCAACTGTGTGTCTTCTTGAAGTTTGCAGAAACTGGAACTTAGCTTACTGATTATTTTAACTACTTTCAAAATGTTCAAGTTCCTCGATTGAAACCGCTTGGTTCAAAAACAGCCTTCTCAGCTCATTCTGCTGTAGGGCGCATAGATTCATACTGATACTCATTGTCACATGGAACGCTTGCTCAATTCATACGTACATACGTACATATATACTCTCTGCTATTTTTATTCGAAAGAAGAGCAATTATTTTGTTTTGATAATGTCAATGTAACTGCTCGATTTTTTCAGACAAAAAAAGGAGACTGCAACCGCTTACTTTAGCGGCGATTCTCGGAACTAGTGCAGTTTTGCTGACTTAATAAATTAGGCTATGATACTCAGCGTTTTAGACAGCCTTCCACCATCAGGACCAATCAGGTATAACTCTTACTCACATGTAGCTTATATATTCAAAACAACGTATGAGTCCACATGACAGTGTAGTTTAGCAGTGAAATGCAGTTGTTCATGTTTTTGGAATTTTCAATCCTATAAAACAACAGAATAAGCATGAGCGCATCATTTCCGGAAGCAGGGTCAAAGCTGAGGACTAACCACACAACTGCGTTGCAAACTCGAGGCAATAATTAGTATCAAATTGCAATCCGGAAAGTTGAGTCTTCTTTGACATCCCTTTGGAGAATTTGCCGGGGTCTTCAATTATATAATTGCAGTTGATTCGAGAGAAAATGGTTGATTGTCAACAATAGATGATCTGATCCAATGCTCATACCCCTAGGTGATTGATGGCTAGTCAGAAAATACGATGCGAACGTTCTTGAGTGGTCAACTGTAGCTGAAAAGAGACAACAATTTCAAAGTAACTTGAAACTATCAACGCAAAGTTACCAGTGTTCGGCAGTAAGATCGGTTTTAGTTGTTAATTAGAAAACAATGTTTTTTTGCTGGTCATAGGGCGATCATTCAGAGAAATTTATCTCCAAATCCCGAGGATGCAAAGTAGTTTTTTCTCCTCCCGGTGTTCCACGAAGAAAAAAAATTGAACCACACGTTACCGTAAATAAGGATGGTTAAACAAGGTCTAACGGCTTTTCCAAAATGCCTACCATTTTTGAGCTAGACTGTTATCAATTTCAAGTTTGGAAATATTGGAGCAAGATAATGCGATCCGATTGAGTGGTTAGTCCCAAAAAAGAGGCCGAGTTTTTTGGCTTCTCCTGCTTTTGGTTAGCCCAGAACGTTCAGATTTTCAACACACATCACTTGGGACACTTGTTAGCTCAGTTCTTGATCGCGTCTGACTGTGCATGTACAGGACATATGAAAAACAAAGCCACGTCTCATGAGGGTGTGGGACGCTCTCTAAGCCACTCTACCGGTGGTATCGTTAACTGCCTCTGAGCAACGATCGATCTGATTGTTGCCACTGGATTTATCCGGTGATTCTTCAGCCACGAAATCTGCCCTTGGAGCGACCGTGATTAATAATAACTGGCCAGCTGTCCTCTCAGTGTGAGCGAAATTTTCGTTTATTTGAAAGCGATGAGTGACTATGGAAAGTATGAACGCCTACAGGGATGCCGGAATGAGCAATAGAGGCACTGCAACAAAATGTGAGTTTTCAGAAATTTTTCTGAACAGTTTCTAAGCATGGCACTGAGGAAACCAGGTTACTGTTGAAATTTCTGAGTAGCATTCAAAGGCAAACTGCTGGGGGGAGCAAGCAGTTAACTAATAAGATCTCTCAATGCAGAACAGTCCCTTCACTGGTATTTGGAGTTTCGATGTGCTCAGCGAGTACTCCAAATTTCAACACGTTTGAAGTACATGAAATTGATGAAGCACTCTTAGCTGACCGAAAACCACACGGCGTACATGGTGGTGTACTGCATGGCCCTCTCGCACAGTGTCTGCCCTACGCTAATTCTGTGTGTATGCGTGGAGTTATATTTTCAATTTTTTGGGTCAGTTTTCGATTCATGGAATATTTTTACCTGTAGCATCCAGTTATCACATTTTTCAACCCGAACATTCTACACTTCACTGTTTCTTTCTGCGAGGTTTCCCATTTTTACTTATTTCTAAATTATGTTTTCCCTCGCCGATTCAGATCTAGCATTCTAATGATGGATCCCGTTGTAAAGCCGAAGTCTTTACCAGCTGAAAAGATACCCACAGTTGCATACAATGAGCAAACTCTGACTACAATGGACACTGCAACAAAAGTAACAAATTCATTACTTTCGTCCGTCAATCCGACTCCAGTGCCGTGTGGTCAATGCAGTACGGTTCAGTCATCGATCAACTCGGCTATGCACGTGGCACACCTAGCACAATCCGGTCACGTGATTCTGAGTGGATCAAAACCCACACATGCCATTGTCCATGGAACCGGTCTACCGGCGCTAGTGGATCCTATACATCTTCGGGCGTTAACACCAACCCCAGGTGTGATGGCAGCAGCTGGTCTTAGGGAAGTGCAAACTTTGCCAAGGTCAGCAGACCATGCGGTACACGGCCTGGGTGCTCGTTACAGACCTATTCTGCTGGCTAACAGCCAGGGTACATTAACTCGTCTACCATCGGCACATATTGGACAGACATATCAGATGATTGCCTATCCTAATCAATTAAATCCCTCATCCGGACAATCAGCGCAGAAAACTGCAGCAACCGGAAACACTGCAACCGGAGCGGCAGTAATGCTTGCAGGCCTTTTGGCCCCCGAAGGTGCATCGATAGAATCCGGCAATGCCACACGTATAGCACAACTTCTTTCACCTGCTGGATTGGCATCCTCTGGTATGGCAAACACACAGCTGTTGATGTACTACCCGCAGTCCAATGTGAATACAGGTGGGTTTAGTGATAATAAGTCAGTTTTAATGGGCAGCTCATCTTAAAGCTAGTAGGTCACTTTTCTCACCCAGGAACGCTTGCTCCCCTGGCTTCAACAACAGCGACAGACCTGCATAAACACAGCAAACATTGTCTATAAGTCTTGAATCTATTTAGCTTTTCGTTGCTTTGGAAGAGAAATGAGGCTTTGGAAAAATGATCTATGAAATTTGAGATGAAATGTTAGTAGTTCAATTTGCATACGACCCACTCGATGAGAACTACCATTTACTGCGCCAAGACCTAAGTCAACTGTTTGAGTACTGAAGGAGACCGTTAAAGTTGCGAACGACATGTGTACAGTCTGTAAGTGAATCGAATGGACATGTGGGTGAGAAAGGCTTCAGACATGAGTAGTGTTTTGTTTTAGCACTGTAGAACTCCAGGAAACTTAAGGTACCCGTCTCCATCTGGTAAATTTGGCCCGACTGAGAACAGATCCTGAACTCAGCAAGATAATCAGGCATACTAGACTGATTAAAAAGGAAAGTAGAAGGCTCAGACGAGTTGCGTGCATTTTTGTTAACATTCCCAAACTAATGATCAAAATCCGACCAAAAAACCAGGCATCTAAATACAAGACGGGGACTTTCGAAAGGGTCGCCTGGAATTTTGAGAATAGAACACCATGAACTCATCATTTGGTGGCGCTATAATTCATCTACTAATGTTGGAAAGACGAATCCTTTTGCTCTTAATAAGAGAAATACTGTTGTGGGCGAAGTACCCTCAACCTGTCCATTTTCCGCATGAAAATTGTGACTTGGTCAGGCTTAGAACAATGGAAAAATGATCAGAATCACCAGTAGTGTGCATTTAGCAAAATTCCAGGGGGTATCGAATCCGCAACCTCCTGGCTAATAGTTTGAATACAAAGCCGTTAGGCTGTAAACGGGTGCTCGTCAATGTGAGTACATTGTGCAGGGTTCAAAAGTGAAATGCTCGCTACTGATGATCCCCATTACGGACGAGTCAGCTGTACAGTGCATCTCAGCTTTTTAGCATAGACTGGCCTCACTTACACGAAGAGCCCTTCATTGTAAAATTTCAAAACATTACTCAATGCCTTGAAATATTTGGATTTTGGGGACCTCCTTCGAGCAACACGTTTTACAGACCAGAGTCTTGCAGGAACAGCAGATGATGCTTATTGTCGCAATATTTGAAGAAAGTGTTCCGTTTCATCTTTAACACCTGTTGGTCCATTAGATTTTTTTTACCAAGGATATGGTATAAGAATATAAACAAGTTGTTTGATATTATGTATCGTGAAATTTTAACAGCTGTTATCAACGGCTGCCTGTGGAGCACACGTCCAGGCGCTGAGCGATGCGACAACCAAAGCCCCAAAAAATGAACAGAATTTTACTTTTCGTAAGGCCGACATACTATTTCAGTCCAGTGATTGCCATCAAGTCATCTTCTGGCATTCTCAAGTACTACTTCAACACAGTACGTACCGATGAAAAGTTTGAATGCGTGAAATGGAGAGTCTGTTCTATTGGCACGTGTTCATTCAAACCAGGACGTGCTCGCAAAATATTCACCTCGGATTCCCGACCGTCAATTTTGTTTGGATCACCTTCATTCAAGATTATTCGCCCATCGATGAGTTTAGTTAGCAAACAGTGCTGCATGTTAAACTTCCTCACTGGTTGAAGATCGGCTGCATTTTTAGACGCACCGGCGTTTCACAACTGCTTTTCCATGCGCCAGGATTTCCACAACAAATGTGTGCTCAACAAGTGCCTCCTGAGTATTTGCATTCATCGCGCCACCTGTCATAAGTTAGTTATCGATGACTCACCAGGGTAGGCCAAGGAACTAGGTAAGCGAACCGCCTGGTCGGCCGATCCGTAGAATAGCCCCTAAAGGAAGCACTTACATGGGGCTGATCTCGCAGGGGCCGGGCCGTTGTAAGTCGGCTGCATTCAGGATTTGGCAGACTGACAAGTCGTCGTTACGCTGGTTTGATGGTTTTTATGGCTTTTCCTTCAGACCATTGCCAGAAATTTCATGGTGTGACGATGAAGCTGCTTCACATAACATGGGGTGCATGTGTAGTCATATCTTGCGCAGAGCCATGGAAACCCAAATATCCAACTGTAGGTACAAAGGTTCAACTAAAGCACCATAGCCCCGGGAATAGTTAATGAATTTTCGCGTCAGACCAGATCGTCTGTTCATCAACATTACTCATGGGGTAAACAAAGTCCCCGAACAGCTCACAGACCTATTCATCCTTCTTGTGGTCCATCAAGTAGATTCGGTCCTTGAATTCTATGAAGATTATTTGTACCAGTGTTACGATACATATTCAAATGCAAACAGAGTTGGCGTTTACAGAATACTCACCTAAAGTTATCGTTTATATTATACTTCAAACGTGTCAAACAAAACAAGTGAATTGTCTCCACAAAATCACTGAAACAGAAAACACTTTGAAACTCATCAACAACCCTGGAGCCTTGAGCGGGAAAATTGATAAGAACTATTACATCAGAAATGAGTGGTTCCAGCAGTAAATTTCGAAAAACCGACAACCATAGTTGATCACAGCTTGAAGAAAACGTGCGGATTCAAATTCAGTCAACCACGTCGTCATAAAACTGATTGTGAAGCAATACCTTCCTTTGTGTTTATTATGTACTTTCTTTTAGAACCTTGATAAAAATGCGAAATATTGGTGAAAATGAATACTTTCTTTCACTTGGTAAAGAAAGCACTGTTTGCGGCATAACTTGATTGTTCGCGTACGTGTGGCACGAGCACAATTATGTATCGGCACGTCCAAAATGAGATCGGGAAACCTGCCTTCAAATCTGGCCGGCAGTCTTGTCAGTTTGGTCGGGTAGTATGTTTGTTCAGTTTCTGCTTCAGTAAGTATTTCCAGCAGCGTTCGCGTGCACTTTCGCCTATTCACAGAAGTTAAGCAATTTTCATCTAAAATGGGCTACTTATTTTTATGCTTATATTGGACGTAATTGCGGTAAAACGAATCGGAGGTACTTTCTTACCGGTCAGTAGTTCAGACTATCATCGAGCATCCCAAAAAGTTGTCTTTACATTGAGGACTGTTTGATATTTAGTTATGAAAAGGGTTTGATATCCCTTCTGTAGAAGGTGTGGGTAGGTTGAACCACCAATAGATGAAGTTCGAATAACATCTGGCTAGATAATTCAAGCAGTCCCACAAGCAAAAATTGCCTAGATTCTATGAGCCTCACTAAGCCGTCAACCCTAACAGTGGCCCAGTTTTACCAAGCTGTTGTTCACAATATGCCGATTACAGGACAGAACCCAATTCACTTTTTAAAGGAAAATAGTAACAGGTACTATCTTTCGCAAGGGGAAAGAGTATGAAAGTCGGACTATCTGGAATAGTTGTAAGCAATGAACATTTCTGCGAGTCCAACAGGGATACAATCCTGTATCATTTGGTTCTTTTCCCAAGAACCTAAAGGTGTATTTTCTGAAGTTGATGGAGTTCAGTTTTGTTTTTCTTAGTAATGTATAAATGCACATGTGTTGTGTGCAGTACAGTTTATTTTACTATACAACACCAAAACGGAGGCTTGAAGTTAGAGTTTAAAACAGTCACAAGGCGACTCGTTCCAAGAAACTGATGATCCTCAGGTTAATCGGAAAAGGTTAACCTCATGGAATACTGTCAACGCACAACGTTTACGTTGTTTATGACAGTGTGGCGGACAGGGAACAGAAAGTCTGCCAGACATAATATTCCATAAAAGAGGGATTCAGCAGAACATTGTTTGTCACCTGCTGACGCCAAGTTAACTTGCAAATGAACGTATCTTTTAAGGATATCAATTTAGTCTCACAAACTTGAATCCGGATGACCACAGGGATCTTCAAAATTACCTTTGATAGTTGAACTACTAAAAAGCACCAAAAATTGTTCAGTGGACGCACACATATATACATTGTGCTTTGAAAATCTCGACTTTGTCGAATTCACTTGGAACTAAAAAATGTGTCGGTTTTGAAAAATTAAGAAAATTTCAAAGTATTTCATTGCTAATACCTAAAATGTAACACTGCTTGTCAGATTTACTTTGTTATGATGCTAAACGAAGTCTGCGTGAGTGTTTTTGATAAACCATCATGAACCTGCCGTGCTGTCCAGACTGAACTTAAGTCTCGAAATGAAACGGAGTGATAAATGATCCTGAGTTTTCCATTTTGGACACATAGGCCGAAGTGTCAAATGACCGCATGGACCTAACGGTTTGAAGATTTCTTATCTAATGACCCAATGTGCTCACACGACGTACCATTCTTCCTCCTATGAAGTGACCATCTGCAGAAGCCTACCGACATTCGTTCATCCTGGAGGTTTCAACCTTCCTGAAAAGAGCCATTAAAATATGTTGCAGGGAAGCAACCAAAGTTGATCTCCTACATATGCCGTCTACCACGGGGTTGACCTTCTGAGGTTATAATAATCAAGTAGAGTTATTCTCAGCACAGTAAGGACTGACCTAAATCTTCCTACATAATAGCTGAATTTGTATATTTATCACCCAATGAATCGAGTTTAGTGAGCTGAAAAACGACAACCAGTTGGGTTGACAGATTTCCCAGAGAATTTTGTACGGGTTGATCTGGCTGAGTTTGGAGAAACGACCGCTGAAGACTCACCTGATGTCGAAGCGTAAGTTTCCAATCCAAATCCATGTGACTAGTGTATCTGATTGCATTTTTGGGGTATAAATCCCACACCTTTGGACTAAACACAAATTATAGTGCACGCAATTTAGTTAAAAAAATGTGCATCCTTGGGTACCTGCTTCTACTTAGGTGGGCAAGCTGATTTCCTTCTGGTTACTGTCTTCTGGAAGAATCGCTCTAAGCTGGGCACAGTCTAACATCCCTTTCAGTCTATTCAAGAAAAGGAACTCTGTAGTAAATTACAGTCTGTGTTATGTAACTTGAAGTTCAACAGTCATCATCCTCATCGACAGCATGACAGGCGTGTCTACGGAAATTCCGTTCAGTTTTGAGTAAATAGTAGTGAATATGGTAGCCAGAAATTTAAAGGCCGCAGGATTTTACTTACGCAATTTATGAAATTCATGTGACTGAGCCAACATCAACGTATAATCGCAGACCGCTTCCTTGGTTTTGCGTAGTGCACCGATTTTTGGGCTTCAAGATACCTTTCTTTGATGACAATTCTCTCTATGTTTCACTTTTAGCCACCTCGGGTAAGCAAGCCACAGCATCCGGAGAAGAACAAGGCTCACATCCGCAACAAACTGTTTATTATGCTGTGGCTACAGGTGACTTGGTTCGCCAGCTTCAGGCACATCAAGCAAATGTTCACGAGCATGCTCAGCTTTCGAGAGCACAACTACTCCAAACTCCTTCCGGGCTAGTTTTGCTTCAACCAAACGTCTCCCTTCAGTCTGCAATGTCTTGTTCGTTTAAAATGTCCACTCAGCCTCCCAAGTCTCTACCAACCGAATCCTCAACATTACCCAGGCAATCACGGTCCGAAGGTGGACAGACTTCTGGCGGATTAATCTGTACCTGTCCACCAGAAGTACATCAAGGTGAGTAGCTTTCGTTCTTGAGAAGGTTTCACGGTAGAAACTGAGGTTTTTTGATAAAAGGTCAATACCCTCACTTAGTCAAAAAAGCTTCATTAGGGGAGGTATCCGGATGGAACAAAGATAATCAGGTTCTTGTTTTCAGGGCTAATATACTGCCTCAACTGATAATAAATAAGCAAACTTTTTTCCTGCATTAAATAATAATGTGCACATATGGTGGACAAAATCAATGGACAACAGAATGTTTGTTCAAATTTTTCAAGATTGATCATAGATGACGAGCCTGTGTTATTGCACTCCGAGTATCATATACTATAAAAAGTCTCTTATGTTATATTTGAATACTTAATAGGTCACTATAACCATACGTCACCAAGGCATTACAGTGCGTTCCCAGATGAGGACGATTGGTTAACAATAAGCCTAGATATGCACAGTGTAGAAGAGGTGACAACTGCTATGGGCTCAAAAACTTTTTGAATTCTCGTTTACAGGTGTGGTAGGGTGCCAGCAAAATTTCCGTTGACGTCAAAGTGAAACACTGCGAATGACTCACGCTGCCGCTACACATTAAAAACAAGCAAACGTTCGCAATCACATTTCCTATTCTCAGAAGAACCCGATCATCTAATTAGAAAACTTTCCTTCGTTGATCTCCAAAAGTACATTAGGATGCTGCTGTAAACTAGTACAACTTTTGTGTGACGTTGAAAATTGTAAAAGTGCTTAGAGCACTAGGTTACTTCCTAAGTTTTCTCATAAAGCAGTAGACACATATTTTTCAACTTTACCAGTTTTGAAGCGATTACCGTAAAAAATTGATTAAAAGTGTGCATTGGATAAATTCTTGATGCCCATTCAGAATATCATGGTAATCCATTTTCTAACACTGTCTAAAAGGGATAAATAATTTATTAGTCCTCATTCCAAAAACTGCATTACCATTACGATGCCATCAGTTACCAATTTAATGCTCTGCTCTTGCGAACTCGTCAGATGACAAGAATTTCCCCGGTTCGAACAATGTGCCATTATATCCTCAGATAGGGGCGAGATGACTCAGCGGTTAGAGCGCAAATTTACTAACCGGAAGGTTTGTGGTTCGAACCCGAACTCTGCCTCCCGACTTCCTCTGTCTAGGCTTGGGCAACCTGGCAGTATCCCAGCCCTCGTGCTTCCTTCTGGTGGCATGGTAACTAGGCACCGAAAGTGCGCTACAGATGAACGATGTTTTTACATCCTCAGATTTTACGGTTAAAGGGATGCTGTGAATCTTGCGTCATATCAGAAGCAGGCATCCAGGAATAGGATGCAACCTGTACATGGGCGAAATGCCACCAGATTCCCGGCAGCAGAACTGCTACATCCCGAGTTGTCTCTTCACCAATATGGTGAATTTCTGTGTAAACATATTTGCCGGTTAAATAGTAATCGGTTAAAAATGCTCGAATGACATTCAGTTTCGCGAAAGTTACCTCGTCTAAATGTTAGGTCTGTCAAACTTCATCCCTACGAATAATGTGAAGTCACGAAGCGTTTTCCTCCATGTCCTCCAACTAATCAAGCCCAATATTTATTTGTTGAGTAAACGCAGGTAAATTGATGCAACTATCCCGGTGGGCGACTTTTACTAAAAACATCGGTTGTTATGTTTTCAAGTCATGTAACGTCCAAATGCTTTGTAAAACCGTGCGCTTTCCGGATGCAAATGGATCACGACGAAAAGTACATTAACCCGGTATTGCCAAAATTATTTTCGGATGAGGATGTCAATAGGACTGAGGAGAATTTTGTTAGTTCCGGCAATAAGCTTATCAGCTGACCTGGGGGATTCGGTTCTAAACTGTTCATCACCAGTCGAGGTAATACCGCCATTGCGTTGGAAGTGGGTGGGCACCAAATTCACCGAGTTACATTGGCGTTGGATCCTAATTAGTGAGTGAGAAGTGCAGTCTTCCTAAGTTACAGCTTTGGCATTCTCATAACTAATCACACAAATATAATATATAATGTATGTTAAAATATGTATGAATACTTACTATGGCAATCAGGATGTACAACCAAGTTATCTGCTGCTTTTTGTAATGTTGCAATGCCTTGTGAGCTTTCGTGTAGTAGAATGAAAATCTCCCAGATGAGTACCAGAAGTGCTTTGTGACTGCGTCACCTGTCGGGTATGTGACCAATATTACAAAACTTCTAACACAGGTAAGTAGTGGACAAGACAAGCTGGAGAGGACCAAAGATGGTCGTATAAAATGATGCAGAAATCTGATGTGAAAGTGAAAATAGTTGGATCGTTGAAACCCTGCAAAAAAGTGCGAACTCGTAAATGGGCTAGGAGATTTGCGATTGATTTATCCACAAGATGGATTAGAGTTAAGGATCATACTGTAGAACTTACAAACAGCATTAAAGTACTTATGTGTGGACCGGGAAAATGGTCTCACACGGGTTCAGAGTTCTTCGCAGTGTTCGTCAAACGACTACCATGTTGTTTTCTTCTGTAGGAATTCCGATCCTTAATTTATCGTATTCTTTTCCACATTGCTACAAAACCGGACTCATGCTTTCGAATCTTCTAGGAGTTCAGCAAACGTTCACTTTGTCGGACTAAAACGAGCGAGGTTCTTGGATCAGCCATATGCATAATTTGTGACTACAACGAAAATAAAATCTGGTGATACTTTTCAGTGGTTTCATGTCGCTAAATTGTCAATTTGTTATCCATTTGGATCTGACTTTTAACCGAATATGACAGGCACTGTGACCGCTGACGTCAGGTCAAAGGTTCGAAAGTACTACAGGCAGCGCAGTGCAGTCCAAATACAGAACTGAGAGTGTTTCAGTTTTACCGTTTATTTTCCCTAAAGACCGTTATCCGCTGACCGATCCTTATTGGTCTGATACTAACTGCGTGCGTAGACACATACCTATGTCACCGGATACATTAATTTCTGTCAGAAAATACGGAACAACACTCTAGCCGTTCCAAGGTGTTATCAGCAATGATTATTTCATGCTGAAAAGATGAATTGGCACGGCCGTTCTCCAAAAACAAACTACGTAGGAATGCGTCTTATCACCTAATTTGATGGTAGAGATAGCTCTCAGTTCCTTTGGGTTCACATGTTCCCATTGTATACGACGTGATTTGATGATATTTCGTTGCTTAAAACGGAACGAACACAATCTAGACACGCGTTTTTAATTCTTGATCACTGTGTCTCAACGGTCATTCACCAGTGAACCTAGAATTGACAACCATCTTCTACGCTTAGATGTTTTGATCAGGTTGAATTCTGATGGGGCTGCATCATTATCAGCCTATCGAGGTTCGCACTGACTGAACGGATGTGTGTTTCTAGTGCACTCTGCACCACATTTCAAGATATATCCACACAGCGGGTATGCTGCATAACGGATTTTAACCTCCCTAGAGCATTCTGGGTTCTGATAACTGTCTAGATAGCTTCAGTAAGGGGCTTTACCGTAGTAGCGCTGCAAATCAACAAGTAACGGCATCCATAAAACCGCCATTTCTTGATCTCATGTATGATGATAAGAATCCTAGATGTGCTTACAAGATGGTTTTATAATACTGTAAAAATGAGTATCATAACGTACTTGGATTACATAATATTGCTCTTACTAGAATCGTCGATACGGGGTTTACACATAAGTTTATCCACCCACTAGGTCACCTGCGGCTGCTGTGAACCTTACGCAGTTATAACTGACGACAGTCCTGCATTGCGAGCAAAGAAGTCTTTATTAATATGAATCCTAACTCTTCCACGTGCTTGTGGAATAAGACAAGATGTCCTGTCCTTTATCGCATCACGCTGAGCCAGAATACCCAGTTTAACTATCTTCATTCTTCCGAGTTCTGCTCAAAAAGGAATCAAAGTGTCCCGATTTTCTGTGGCTGAATCTGTGGCGGCATAGGGTATGTACACTTGTAAGCTACGCGCCTGCAGAACGTTTTGCAAGTCCATGTGACTCTGACTGCCCCGTACCCGAGCAAACTGGATCTTTCGAACTGTCGAATATATTGGGACAACCCTTAGAGTAAAATTCTCACAGGATAGTAGAACATGACGATTAGTCAGGTATGGACATTGTGTGCCTATAACCAAATTCCAGCTAATACAGAAATAAGGAAATACCTGATTATATGTGTTTTCTCATCGTCCACTTTGCAACCATATATGTAGAACTGATCAGAGTCGCAAAGATCCGTGCTGCGAATCAAAAGAACAAGCCGGTGAATAGCAACGTCCAATAGGTAAACTCTCCCTCAGAGTACACTGTGCTCGATGTCAATTTGTCAATATCATGTCTATGTCGATTTTGCCTGGAAAATGACTTACTACTGGTGACCACTGCAATACGTCCTTTTGTCCAGTCAAGACCGCATCCTTAGTGTGAATCTTTCAAAGACACTCAAACACATGTGACAGATTTTAAACACGTTCCGGATTGCAAGCTCAATTGGTCTCCCTGATTTCACTTGTAAAGTCACGTTACTTGTGTTATTCACTGGGTGGGACGATCCCATGTTCGCATTTCATCTACTGTGCCCTGCAACACCATTGTATCTGTCTGTTTTCTTGTGTTCCCTCCTTACGACACCACAAAGCCATATCCGAACAACAGAGGAGGCAAAAACAACAGCAGCAGTCCCAACCACAACAACGATTGCATTCTCATGATCGTCCACCGGTGACCGGACCAAAGTCTTCGGAAGTTCCCGTTGCAAGTGAAATGAAGACCGGTGCAAAGACTGTACACAAACCCACTGAGAATGGTGGTATTATGCGGTGAGCTTGTTCATCAACTCGTTGATATCGGTCGCCACTTGATCTGTTCTGTAGTGCAATTTTCCTGGATGAATTTGGGTTTCGGCTGTGAAAAAAACTTTTATTTTATAAATTTGTGTAAGTATATGTTTATTCTACAGTATTTTTTATTTATTGTTGTTCAGTCCTTCTGAGGATTCCAGTAGGTCGATTGGTGCACGACATTCCCCACAGCCAGTGGCTGAGAGATCTGGAGACACGTGCTGTCCCACAACACATGTCAATCATTCCGAAGCCCCTCCAGTCGATGCGTCTCCGGAAGATAAAGCGGAGAAAGAGGCACATGTAAACTATTTGGTCACGTTGTTCCAAGCACTAAAAGCATCTGGAGTGCAACCAGAATCTTTCGTTGCTGCCTTCAAGCGAACGGAATTACCTGTCCCCATCCAAGGTTAGTTATCGACTCACTAGCAACTATACACTATCGTCCTGCACATTTAGCAGACTGCTAAGTTGTATTCAAAGGTGTAGAAACGTAGAAACAGCTGGAGTTGTATCGAACTAACTGAGCCAAATTTCACACATAGTATACAATGACCCCCCAGATGGTACCATTTTAGAGGGAGCTTTAAAAAAAGACAGCATGATTTCTTCTGGTTCAAATTTTTCAACTGAGATTTTTCCCCCAAAAAAACACCAAAAGTAAACAACATTAGCTCGAAATTCAGCTTATTCGGATAGTGCCTACAACAATCACGCAAATTCTCTGGACCAACCGTTTGAGAGTGTATAACAGCAGTGTTTTCGAAGCAACCCACAGTTACGACAACTCCAGAGTATACTGTTTCTTATACATCATGATGGAGTTGCAGCAGACTAGCATCTGCCGACGGTGAGCTCCATTCAGAACTATCAAGTATGAGATAAGTTGTCATCCGCGCAAACAACGATTTCACATAGTTCGATCGTTTGTGCCAAGTGTACCGCTATAATTTCAGCTTTTAATTATTTTAGCTAGCCTAATTTACCCACACCAATCAGGTTCGCTGAATAACTGACACTGAATGATAGGCAGTAGGCAAAAGGTGACTTAGCAAATAATGTTTCTTTTTGTCACCCTATGCAGGGTGAGGATAACGTCGACAAAGAAATGCTATATGCTTTTACGGGTTTGTTTGTACATGTAAAGTAGTGGTTTGAAAAAATTAACACTAGTGCTGAGATGAACTGACCCGACCGGAACCATGTCGCTGTACCGGCAATCAGTACCGTTCAGTACAGGAGAAGGTTTTCAAATAAAACAAAGTCAATGGCATTTACACCACGAAGCAGTCTCTTGAACGCAGGCACATCATCAGGAAAAGGAGATTATTCGAAGATCGATAAGATATTTCGCACAAATCAGTCTATTATGCAACTGAGTTACGAATATAAAAGTAACTAATTAGGGAGTAAACAAAATTGAATTTTTAGGCGACAGTACGTAGTTAGCTATCGCGACAATCAAATAATTTTGTGGGAATCTGCAACACGTAAGAACGATTCTGGCTTGTTTCTGGGCGCTTGGTCAGAACAGAATTTACTGAACTTACATTTTACTTCTTTGGGTCTACTTTAGTGTTGTGAATCTAGAAATGCTACTCTGGCCGTTTCCTCATATAATTTGGCACTTTTAAGGGCAAAGTGAACTGATACGATGTTTGGGTGGGATTGTGGATGGTAACTGAAACTGACATGGATAAAGAAATCGAAGGGAAGAAAAATTTTCCGCATCTTTAGCCAATAATGAAAATGTGAAACCTGAGATTAAAGCGGATGCAAAACAGCGTCAGCATGACTACTTCACAGAATCCTTACGAAGATTACCCAGCACACAACAACAAGCAGACATTCGGTTGGACGGTTTTTCTGAACGTAGAGGACGTCTTCCATGAGGGCTGTTCAAGGGCTCAAGGAGGGGAGGTACCAAAATTCGAAGTGCAGATTGTTGGTTAGACCTGATGTTTAAATCATCTAAAGCTGATTTTTGTAATCTTTATAGGTTTTATTTTTGTTGTCTCCTTACTATACCATTTGAGGCCACGCTTGAACCAATGGACATTGAGTTTAGACCAGTAAAAACTACACTTGGGCAACACACCAGCTGATGGACGTGCCAACGTGGCAGCCAAGAATCAGGATATAATCGGAATGCTTGTATGAGTGATTCCTACACAGTCCAACATGCTTGATTCGGCGCCGGAGCTGTAATGGTCTGATGACAGCATGAATAAAAATGTTGCACCAATACACTAGGTACACCGTCTCAAGACAGTATGATTTTTTCACATTGAAAAAATCGGGATGACCGATAATCTGGGTGCGATTGAGCGTCCCTAAGCTAATTCAGAGTGAACTCAGAATGTACCGTTCAAGCGACCGACGGTGGGCAAGAGGGGAGGTCTGAATTACTTTTATCCTCATGCTAGAGTGTCAAAAACTAAAAAGTATAGGTAACGCCCCAAATAGCTAGTCTTGCATCTCTGACTTTATGAAACAGGCCAATATAACGGACGGATTGAAGAATCCGATTGACTGAGTGAAGTATACTGAAATCACAAATCAATACACCCATACAGTAGAACTACCGAGAGATTCTCCCTGGGGATACAACCGAGCTGCTCAGAAAAAAAGCACTGAATTTGCAGTTCCTGTAGCGGGTGCCAAATACTTGAAAAGCTCAGATAAACACTGGAAAGTGGGCAAGTATGATGGAACACGTTGGGCATATGTGTCCAAAGTTTTAAAACATGAGGACATAGAAGATGCCTTCTGGTACTTCTCTGTGGTTGTAGTACGTGCGAATTGTTTTGTAGCGTTTGTCGGCGCATGAAGCCACCGCGATACTGTGGGTGGCTTAAATTTCCTCCCAACAAAGATCCCGCCGATATAATTAGAAGTGCTAGTAGGCGCGGGATTTGTTGCAAGTAAATCTTCATCGCACCACCACCTGCGAATGGTGCATCATTTGGCCCGGTTATTCGACACCCAATGGGGAAGCGCTGCCTCGGACTTCTAGTCCTAATATAACATATCAACAGTGCATTCACACGCATTTAGCCGGGATAATTCGGAGGTACCAGCAAGTACTTCTGGACTGACTTTAGAAGAAGACGTTTTCTCATTGGATCGCTTTTGACCATTTTTCAACCTGGATTTAAGAAGTTGATTGAACCGAATCTTATGCATTAACTCGGGTATCTTGTAACTACTACAAAGCACGCTATGAATCATTCGGCTCCCGCATTGACTGACCGCTTAGGAAGATGAACGATCTTTTTTCCATCGAGGTTAATAAAAGACTCAAACGGGGCAGCACAGTTAGCGGACAGGGCCAAAATGTCGATTCACAATGCCATAAGATCACTCAGACGTTTTGTAACCTTTCGACTCAGTAATGTGAATGAGCTGAAAAATTGGTGTCAAGGAAGTGTGGCTCATTAATTTTGAGTTTCTGCAGGCAACTGTCCCCTTCATCCATAACAATTAACCAAAAACTGATTACACATCAACGTCATTGATAGCACAACCTCAGTGTTCACCGATGGTGCTTCGCTGTTGTAAAATAACCTGGGGCTGTCGGCGCCGGCTGACCCTCAGATGTTGCGGCCAAGACGGAGGATGCATGGCGAACGGAGTCATCAGTCCTAACTGATGGACCTACAAGGAGAGTGTCATTAAGGGGCTGTTGGAGGCGGGAGAAAATTTAAGTGAAAAAAGGCAGATCTTAGCACTAACCTGCTTTCTCCTACCCGTCTTGCTGTATGCAGCAAGTAAGACGACGTGGCTAATGGCACCACGCGATGGAAGAAAGTTACTACTAGCCGGGTCGAGTGGGTTTTATCCTCTGGTGTCCTTAACTGTCAGCGTTAGCAGTTACTCTTTGTTTTTAGACTAAAATCTTCTGTGGTTCCGTTAACCACCGTCCTATTTCCTGCACTTTGGTATATTGCCAAAGAGGCTATCAGTTGCCTTCGCTGGGGGTCTCTGAGAATGTATATAT
>SJOL01004503.1:110829-159806 GCA_004794785.1 Opisthorchis felineus | reverse complement strand
GGCTAGTAGTTTGAACACTCGACAGCGCGGGCCACGAGCGGCTGATCGGCATTGTGATTAACTCATACTTAGACAGGATAGGGCACCGCTCATCCTCCAATCACGTGATCCACATCACGCGGTCACACGTATTGACTCGCTTTTCGAGCAACGACTTCTCAGATGGAAGTTCCACTCATCGAAATTTTTCCACTGAGCTACTTATAGATTGTTGGTAGTGTGAGGAGAGGAGGAGAGGATGATGAAACAGCAGTACAGTGCTTCTCGCTTTTTCAGCTTGGATTAGCTACATTTACAGGACAAAATCTCCACAAAAATTCCCAAATTTCCTCACACTACCAAGAAGAACAGAGATTTGTTGCCAATGTTCACCGTTTCACAATGTCTCTTAGCTTAGTCGACTGCTGGGCTCGGCTACCACTGACCATTTGAACTTCGTAAAATAATAACTGATTCGAAATGAGTCCATGAAGTCCAGAAACCTGAGATAAATGCATAAATTCAGTTTAGCCTAAAGCCGGAGGCAACTGAAATTTCATTTTAGTCGAATCGTCTAAAAGTTTAAAAGAAAAATTTCGCCTGCTAATCCTCAGTGTAGAATAACTAAGTAGGGAAAGCAATTCGACAACAATTAGACCATTGAGTGACGTCACTTTGGACTATCGAAGTTCGATTTTGTCGATTCCACCATCGATCTTTCAGAAAACAATGTTGGTTGTAGATTTCTGCAACCTAGTTCTATGAAAAAATGATAGTTTGAGTGCGAGCAGTAGTTTTCCAATGGGAATAAATGTATCAAACCACGGTTTTCAGGTTTCACGATTTTCTGTCAAATCAAATGGCGTAGCGCAGGAATATGCAACTAACACAAGGGCAACATCTGCTTGACTGGAATATTTTTTCGTATTTATTTTTGACACTGTCAACTGATTGTATATCTTTGGTATGCGTTCACCAAATTTTTGTCCGTTATTCACTTGCCTCGTATTTCCTCTCCCTACTTCTCCCCAACGCTTGAACGCGTCCGTTGACAAATCCCTGTTGACTCGAAACCGGACATCGTAGCTACATATCCTGACATTCGACAGCGCTTGTCCAAACAAGAAGAGGCAGAACTACGTGCGATTGATATGGAAAAAAGGCAAGTGTAATAAACTGTGTTGTTCGACATCGTTTCTCACTGTTTGCTGTCGAATGTAGTTGACTGCCCCGGACATTTTCAAACTAAAAGAAAGGCTATGACATCAATTCATCGGATTTTACCAATCTGAATTGTCACATGATGTGCCTGGGAGCCTTGAATCCGAAAATTACCCAATATTCTTTAGTTGGCTTTCCTAGCCAGTTGGTCTGTAAAGTGAATTAAACAAGTAATGAGTTGGATTTTTCATAAATGAATACCGAGTTACTAATTTGATTGCAAAGTGTTGAATTTGGAAACGTTTTCTAATAGCGGCTAACTTAGACCATAATCAGTCGTTGTTTTTAGAGCGCAGCATGCACAAACTAGATAAGTCTTCTAGGACCTCTTTAAGATATCTGTAATTCTACAGGTCTGTGCGGACAATGATTTGGCTTCCAAGCACTCTTCTTTGAGCAGTGGTTTGTGGTAATACACGCTCGTGAATACGGTGGCCGTTACTACATAATGCTGCTATTTTTTGCCAGTATCAATGAGAAATGACCTCAATATTACACTTTCGCACTGAACAAGAGCGATCTCCCGTGCAAAAGTTCAGGGTCTATTTGTCTAGATTATCAAATCCTCTGGTCGGTATTAGCAGTCTAGTAACGTCACTCGTAACAAGCTGGGGAACAAAGGTTGCGCAGTAACAGTGCTAAGAATTTGCAAGCGAACTTGAGTTAGCTGCTGAAGGCTGTTGACATACCTCATTTCCATTAAATGTTCACATAAGAGACCCATACAGTCATCGCAAATCAAACTGGATAGTATAATGTTCAAGGAAACCGCAGGGCCCCATGTGATGTGTCCAATGTCTAAGTGGCCGTTCTAGCCTTTCTGACAGATAAACCACAGGGTAGGATTCTCAGACAAGATAGAACTGCAAACAATTTCATTCTTTACAGCGTTGTTTTCCCGCGTAATTCAAGCGAAAGAGACTCTCATCTGAACCTCTCATTTATGATGCTTTTTCCAATAAAACCAAAATTCCGTAAAAAAATGAACGTATTCTAACAATAACCTACCATTTTGGGTTCAGGAAACTCGAGAACTGCGCTGTTATACTGATCCCTAAGGAGGGCAGAAGCGGTCATCCGGTGTCGAAGAGTTTAGAAGAGTTTATGGAAGATGTTTTATGTCAACAAAACTTATTGCAATATCTCGAATATTGTGACAACAGCATTGTGACACCTGCATGAAGTAGCCTTTTTAGCAGCACATTCATTTGGGAAATATCATAAACGAGAAGTTCAGTGGACTCTCCCGTTGATACTGACGTGATTTCCAAGTGAGTGTACTTCACCGATCTCAATGCTTTTTTATCGAAATCGATCCGCAGCATTCCGTTGTAGCGAACAAATCTGTCTACTCTAAGCGGTCTTTTCTCTGAAAAAAAACTTTGCTTTATTCCGATATGAAAGCGTGTCTGATTTGTCCGTGTGTATTTTCCACCTCTTACCGGTTGAGCAATGCTGGCATTTCTCAGGGTTTTAGATGAGCAACTGCATCAGTTAGAAGATATGGGCGAAAAGTGCAAGAGGATCAAAGGAACCATTCTCACACTCCGTCGGTAAGTTGCGCTGGTAAATGTTGATAAGGCTTCTGCCAGACATAACGCTATTAAGAGGCTTCAATTAGTTTAAAAGGGCACTTAGAATGTACTGGATACGTTTAAGCTTACAGAGGCGTACGGTTAAGTGAACATGTCCCATCTGATGGACCAAGACAACCAAAATGATACCTAATTCGCATTTTTTCTTACTGGGAGTTGTCAAGAGTGAGGGTCTTCTGTGGAACAAGATGATCAGTTTGAGTTCCTTTGAACGAGTGCGTGTCATTGTGAGCCATTTGACCTTATGAAGACCGTTACACATTTAGAAGTCAATTTTGACTCCTTAAAACTACATCACATACCTTTTTACGCTGTCAGTTCTTAAATTGTTTGTTTCATTATTCTGAGTTGCTGTCTATTTTTACATGGACCACACATTAGGACATTTTCCAACTCCTGTCGCTTGTCCGGCTCAAAAGCTCTAGTAGTTTCACAATAAATGTGGAAGGTGTGACTTGCGTCATTAGTTGAACAAAGCCAGCAATCCCTGTTTGAGACCATTAAACTGAATTACGGGAAGCACAGAGCCAAAAACAGAATAATTAACCAAGTCACGAGCGGTGAGTTTCGTGTAGGGAAGATAGGCATCTGGCGTGTTTTTTTCGACCGGGCGACTACTTACTTTTTCTCATTTGCTTTGTGTTTCTGCTGCACACTCAAACATCCCCATTGTGGTCGCTGATTTCTGTTCCGTTACGCCACTAAAAAACGAATTTCACCAGACAAAATTCAAAAATTTTCTCTTTTGGTCTCGTTTTGCAGAAGGGCTGAAATTGAATCACTATCGGCTTTGTCTATACACACTGCGCCTGAACATAAGCCGCTTTAATGAGAAGCCATCGGGCTGGATGTTATTCTTATGTAATTACCTACGGTTATGTTTAAAAAACCAAATGAGTGACACTTAAGCTGGAAGTCATACTTAGAACTTAATGCTGCAGACAAGAAACTGTGCGCAGAACAAGAGTTTGTTGGTCACTGTAGTCAAATTCTATTTAGAACAAAGTCGTTGACAGTCGGATTCACCTAGTTCTCCCTTGTTAGTGACACTAAACTACCGGTGAGTGACAATCATCTTTACGAGTGGTGGATAAGCACTATGTTTTCTAGGTACTAGAGAGATAATAAAGTTTTAGGTCTGCAGTTTTTCTTAGGAATGAGGTTGGCCAATCCTGAAATCCGAAGATCCAGTACAGCCGAACCGTTCCTGTTGTGAACCACGAACATTATACACCTTAGTAATCTTTTGGGTGATTCGAACTCTCGACCTTCAGGATAGGGGTTCGAAGACTCCTACTATCAGCTACAGGTATCTGATCACTACGGTGATCTATAGCACCTAACCATAGACCATGCAGCTGACGCCAAGCGATCAGATGTTGACTAGCTCGTCGAGTCATGGATTCCCAGAAGAAGACGATTTTTGGGCTACATGTTCTGAGCAAATGTAATATGTATTGTTTATTTTCTCAGCATGATCAGCTGTGTATCCAGCAGGTGAGCTTGTAGCTAATGTTCACAAGGTACAACGAACAAACGCATAGTTCCGCTTCGTCTTACAACAACTTACTGATAATGTTACCACGACTGGCGGCGAAACGTTTGCAAAAAGTTGCCAAGATCAGTGGATAAATCGATCACCAATTCGATTTTCCTGACTGTTCACCGTCGGTTTGTAATCAGACTTTGGTTGGTCAAATTTATAAATATATAACGCATTGTATGGATAAATCGTGCTGCGCTGAAGTTTCCGTTCCATTTTTGATGAAGTGACAAAACGTGCTCTCATGTCTAAATATTATGAACAAACAGCACTGCCAACAAAACAAAGGGGTAGCCAAGATTAATGTTTTTTGGATCTTGTCCTCAGCTCAGTATATGTTGAACAGTTAAACTGGAGATGAATAATGAAATAAACAGGCAAGATTATCAAGCCAAAAAGGGAAAAGACAGACAAATAGACATCAGTGAAATTAAAATCTTATCTAGTTGATCTGAGGGGCCACTGGGTGACTGGGTGGAACGACATGTGTCACCGGACAGACGCGGGCCCAGAGTTCCTACGAATCTTTTTTGATGGGAAAGCACCATGTCTCGCAATTGCATTGCGAATGTTTTGGGTGCATTCAGGCAGCACCGCTAAATCAATATCGGTGAAAGTAGGAGTGCTTTTCGCTGCGAAGTTGGTTATTAGCAAAGACGAACTAAGCGGTTACAAGCCATTAGACACGAAAGTAAACATTTCATCTGCACGAAAAAAATTTTAAAGTGAACATTCTTCAGCGTCCTCTTGAGTTTTCCCAGACGTTCATTGAATGTTCAGCAATAGTAACCGAACACTGCAAAGCGGTCCCATAATTTTCCTAGTAACCTTCCCCTTCCATCAGATGCGGAGGCGGAGCTTGACATCAGACCATGGGCTAATTTGGTGCTTCATAAGTAGTATAAACCCTTACACTGGAAGTCTAGGACGTAACTTTCAGATAATGGGACACTAATCGGTGGAATTACCCACGTTACCGGTATCAACACTTTGTATCGTAATCGAGGTCTTCACCCAGACGCAGAGTCTAGTGATGTTCCGGCAAGCGACGTTCTCACGTATTCAATTATTAGCAGATTACTGTGGCGTGCGGCAAACATATTTCGCTGAATAACACCGGAAGATAGAATGCATAACGATATTCCGGGTGAGCGCCGGAAACACGGTTTTAGGGTTTAAGTTGATACCTGATACTAGCGCTTGCAGGGGGTGTAAAGCACTGACTTTTTGGACTGTACGCCGTATACGTTTCTTTCAAGGTAGTTAGGTGGATTTGTTGCTCCATGGTGTGGCTTGTATTAAGCTGTTACCCACCCACTCCAAGCGACGACACTGGATTACTACTGAAAGTAATTTCGGATGCATGCGGTAAGGCACAACGATCAATGTAGAAAAGTACTTTATTATAGAGGCACGCGTAGGAGAGACGGTTAAAAATACATTGATCAACTGTTCACAAGGACACCGCGTAGCTGTTCCAACATGAATGCTTAGCTGAAGTTGTCAATGCAGTGCTCCAGTTTGTCTGAGAACGATTATAGTGATCGGTCACTTGAGAACGCCGATGTGAAAGATTATTCTATTATTCTATACGTTGAGATTTTTTGATAACTGTGGCTGTGTCAGATCCAGTAACTCCTCCGTAGTTGTTTGTGTGCGATGGGACTGTCGCCAAATATTTTGTGGCTTTTACAGAGGTGTTATCCAGTCAGCCCGAGGAAAAAGGCCAAGATGTGATGATGCTGGCTTAACGCCGCGGTACTTCTGAACTGCACAGCAAATGGATACATTAATTGGGGCAAATGCGCGGGTACTAGAAGAAACCAGTAAAACGTTAAACAGCACTATAGGCAGATTGGCCACATGGACAGCCAAAACACTTCACGGACTGGCAGCCACCCCACAGGTTTTTTGACTTCAGTCCTATTCACAGTGAAATGTCAAAGATTATAGTCAAAATGGAACTGGTTTGTTTTGAATGGGTATACGGGCAAGTTGCCTTTTGTGGTCAAACTGCAGTTGATCCGTGCATACATTTTCTTTCCAAGGTGATTAATCTGACAAATGAATAGACCTTGGATTTTTCAGAGCCCTAAGTCAAAGGATTCACTGTGCTGATTTATCTGAGCACATCACTAACCGTCAAGGAGATGCTCCTTACTGATTCAGCAGTATATATTTTTGCACGATCGTCTACGATCTCTTAGCACGGCTTTTTGTAAACAAGACTATAGACACTCTTATTCACTGTAGACCTCTTGAGCAGGCTTATAAACTGAGTGGATAATGGGCCAATGACAGGTAACATACAGATTGTCAGACAGATGGTTCCCGGTAGTGTCATCACGAGTGATGGATGGTTATCATCCCTACATGTGTTTAGCTTTGGCTAACCCAACCAAATTTTGAACTAAGTTCACATTATATTGGGTTCCTGGGACTGTTATGACTTCATGGGCTTGAACATCACAGTGCTCAAGGCGTAACTAGGCTCACTATTGTGTACACGCACAGCCCACCAGGGTGACATCGATGTCCGAACAGACCGAATTGTGCACACGGTGCCATTATGTCAGCCATATTCATCACTTGTCTTCCAATCTGTTGCTCGGTAGGTTTGCCTTACGTACTTTAAAGTCATTGTCTACGGAAAGCGAACCCATGCTGGACTATCATAAGCCAATCGAACACCGACACATGAGGTGCCCATGTCCACCGAACTAAGGCTTGGGTGGCATATTTGACCTCAGGTCGTATGTGTGCACATAATTTTCTAATGAAGGGTGGTTTCATATTTGCCATGGATATTCCAGTCGAGTGATCATTGTTTACGGTCACAAATAGCAAACGAGGTAACGGAAGGCCCATTTGGGTGGTTGTCTTAGGTTAGACGCGAGACCCATGGAAATCGCAGAGCACCTGCTGAGGATGTGTGCTGATCAAAGACTGTTCCTTCGAAGTACCAGTTTTGGAATGGCAGAAAATTTTTGTCAATGTGATGCTCACCAAGTAAATAGCCTGGAATCCTAACAGACCATATCGCCATCAGTTACGGGTGGCAGGGGTCGATCACTGCCTGCCGCGTGGATTCTGGTCACACACTTTTCAGTTCTACGCAAAAGGCCCACGCGTCGTTTAGCTTTGAGAAGCTCCTGGACTCAGAACTCAAACAAATCTACCAGAACCGGCTCCTCTAACGCTCGCCTGCTGTTTCGATATCCGATGTGAACGATCATCGGGGACAAATATCCAAATCCTTACTAAACGCAGACCCCTGAAACATCCCTACGAAAAGTGGTGTCTGGCAAGGACACTGAATTTCTCCATTTCTCTTCGAGTTTGTCATCGGTAAAACAATGACATGAACGCAGTGCGACGAGGTATCCTGATTATGTCTTCCAATAACTCACTTGTTAATTTGGATTAATCCAGAACACATTTTTATGGTCATTTAAAGTCGTGTGCTCCTTGTTGATACGACAGATCACCTTGTTTACCCACTTCACATTCGGTGAACTTGGCTTAGGTCAGACCATTCTGTCCTGATGTCGCCCGACAGCGTCACTGTATACTTCGCATATAATAGTAACTTCATCTCAGGTTACATCATGCTGTTTCGAAGTGAACTCCATCTGTTTAATCACCGACCTATAAACTGCTCAAATTTTTCCACTTTTATTCTGCACAAGGCTTTGATATGTTGCTGACTTATCCTTGAACCATCCAAAATTTTCAATTTGTCTGTAATCGCTCCAGAATCATCGATGTTTACATACTACTAGAATAACCGCCGCCCTTGGCCGACTGCCTTTAAGATCTCGTATGGAATAGTCAATATGCAGACTTGTAACCCATGCTTTTCATGCCTGTCTATCTCACTAAAAACCGTTATATTCAGACTTTTATATGTTTTATCATTTCCTACCACTATATAGCTTGGCCATCGTTAACGGACAGAACCGTCAACAAGCCAGTTCTCCGCGTAGATTTGCTCATCTGGGTGGCGTGATGAATCGAGCGGCAGCTGATCCAAACAGCCTCGAGCGTACACGGCTATACGCGGCAATTAAGGCAATCCAACCTAACTCTGAACGCCGAATGCAGGCGATTCAGGTGAGTATGGAACACTCATTCATAATAAACTTTTTCGGAAATCATGCTCAAACGAGCAGGTTTTAGAGCACATACTGTTTTGTTTATCTCATAATGAGCACAAACATACTGCTCACCGTCAAGGGTAGGCTTTTAGCGAAGTCAGCAAACAACACACCCTCAGGCTGAACATCCATAGATGATTGGTGTGTTAGTCGTGGAATCTCACGCACTTAGCGATTTTAAAACGCGCGAATTACAGTCCACAGCGGTCGAAGGTATTCGGTATTTCTACTTGGTTTTCTAGGTCAGAAGTAAATGGCTGGTAAAAGAGCTGGTGTACGGACCGATACTAGTTCCTACGGTAATCTAGACAGCTATTAAGTATCCAGAGTTGCTTGCCATCTGGATTTAATAAACAAATGGGTTACCGGTTTATGAAGCTGTCAGTTCGTACATGGTCAACCAAACATGCAGGACTGCTGATCGTGTTTCTCGAGTTTCTTTTGTTGTAGCTTTATATTACTAACTTTGTGACCCAAAAACACTAATTGTTGCTTCTTTCGGTGCCACAATCCTGATTAAGGGTTACCTGTGGATTAGGTACGAAAACCTATGCTTGGCGGGTTCACTGATATGAGGCTGACTTAGATACGCTTGGTAAAGCATCGAAAAATTCACTGATTGCATCCAATCTTTGAGGTATATTTAAGAACATGGCATTGCAGCGGAGAGTGAATATATTAAAAGAGTTGTTAGTATTAATCACGTCGTGTGTTAATAGGATTAGTCTTTGTCTACACGGGAAATATTACTTATAAGATTATTGAAAACCGCTGGACATTCCACAACCGGTTTAGCTCTACTGGAACTCACCAGGCAGGCGCAATCCAGAAGTGTGTTCTGCTTGAACCCAAACTAGATATAGTCTGTGAAATACGCTAATCTGTATACTAAGTTGGTTCTGACGGAAGACTCAACTGCAGCCAGCCGTCTGATGTTCTGTTTCCAATGGTTTGTTCCAAAAAACTGGGAGAGACCTCCGCCATCATCCAGTGCGCACAGTTGATCACGACTTGCTTGACGATGAGAAATGTAAGGCCTACAATAAGTGAGAAATTGCAGAACAAATCTCTAAAGCAAAGTGTAGTAATACGCTTTGGATATGAAACAACTCCAGAGGTTAGCAAAGTAGCGCTCCTACAGGAGTGCCAGCTCTTAAACCGTTTTCAAAGATACCTACACTTAAATAGCTAAAGCCTAATATTTTCAATACGATCCAATCGCAAAATACTTCGCTTTTTTTAAATTTGCACTTGGTGCTTATTCTAGTGCCGCAAAATATCGGAGAGAAACGACGGTCATTTCATTTGGCTGAACAAAGGATGGATAGATCTAAACTACAATGCAGTCGCACACAAAATAATTTCACGATGATTTGTTTTACTGCTAGAGGGCAGTGATAACCATCGAAGACTCGACAAATTTTGACCTCTATTCTAGTTTCAGCTTCGGTACTTTCGAACCTCAGTGAGACCGCCATAGGTTCCCCATTGATAAATTTGTGCACCAGAACAAGTAAGAATGAAACCAGGTCTCTCATTCGTGTTGTAGTGTAGAAGGATCGCCAGTGCCATTAAGCTGTTTAGCATGGCAGGTGGTTTTCAAGGCCATACCAAGGGGGCGGAATTCGCTCTTTGTGATGTTCCCATTTTGCTGCGAAATTTGCCATTATTGGGACTGAAAAGCTTTCCTTCTATTATTCGTAGCGTTGTAATATCTCGAAAAAAGTTTTTGATGGATACAAACTCCGTGTAGCACAAACTGTCCTCTCGAAAAGGATATCTGCTTTCTGTTCGGTTTCACCAATGACAGATGTAGCCTTTCTCATTGTATAGCTACTTACGCATACCGCTTTTTCTGGCGTCATTAGAGCATCCTTCACGAGATATTTTTTGCCCACGAGTGCGTTAATTATGTGAGCTTGAGTGGAAAATGTCCAGGATCAGGGGAGTAGAAGACAAGGGTTAAATAAAATGGCGATGGTTTACACATGGTCAGCCCTATATGTGGTTTTTTGGATGCCGCAGTCCGCAAACTTTTGTCAGTATGATCACCGCCGTCCCCGTCATCGTCGACATCAGAGAACGCATCGTTATCCACAGCGGCATCTTCATTCACTACAAACTCAATTGGCTGTTTTTCTAAGCACTAGCTTACTAATCAGTACTGTTTTCCAAAAGTCGGTCAGCTGTGGATTTTGATCCCATGGAACTCAATGTGTTGTTAGATTAAAGTAAAACGGCGAACCTACAATACACTGTAGCTTAGACATATTTAACTCATTTCTAGGGCTGTGGCTTTCAATGTTGTTTCAATTTACATTCAGAGCAAAGTAGTTTGGTCCAGTCCAGATGCACGGGTACCACACGTGCTCATCTTTTACCCTTTTCCGACTGTTTTGTCGCTCGAAGCATTATCCACAACAAACCATGCTTTAACTGGTTTGTAGTTATAAGCCAAATGTTTTTAACTGGAAAACTGAAATAGTTATGTTGTGAGGTGAGCGCGCGAGAAATGCTCACGTGGTAATTGATCAAGATCTTGCTGCCGGTAACTGTTGCAAGTTTTCGAGTTGCTGCACTCACAATGTTCTGGCTCATGCAGTTGTTTTGGCGGCTAAGAAACGAGGCACTATGATAGGTATTTATCTTTTAGCTAAATCTGTTATCAAGACGTGTGCAGTCTTGGCTTTAGGTTGGTCGGTGGCCAAACATTCAATAATCTCCCCCCTTGATCGTACGCGAATGGTTGCAGCATGCGCTACGCCTTGTTTTTTAAAGGTAGAAAACAATTTTATAAAACCTATACTTATTCACTGCCTCGCAGTTGAAGTTTCAGGCAAAAACCTTGGTTGAGTATGCAATACATACTTTTGTTTAAATCCCTCCGCTCTCCACCAAACGTGAAGTACAAACTAAACCTTACAGTTCCGCAATCGTCACTTGCATGGCAGTAAGTAACAAACAAGAACATCGTACTAAAGCAGTGAATGGTCGGAATGGTGAGGTAATCGCAGTGGTGTGCGATGAGGGGTCAAGGAGAGTGACAATGTGTTACTTACCTCGCAAGGTCACACTACTATTCATTAGACAGAAGACAAAGAGCTAGTGTTCAACGGGGCCAGTGAAATGAAACCATCATATATTTTGCCAGTGGACATCAAAGCGCACAGCTACGTTTTCAACAACACAAAATCATCAGTCTGATTTCAACCAACGTGTTTTCGGCCATTCGATGCCGCTCTCCTTTGAAATTTCAATAAACAAAACTGTACACCTTCCACATGCTAGTTGCACAATATTTGGTGCTAATAGGGAAGTATTCGTAGCTTTTGATATCTGTCTGTTTGGCATTTTGTTTCGCCACACATGGTAACAGCGACGCGTATGATGATGCGGGAGGGAAGCGTTTGCCTTAACGTGTTTTTGAAGTTGACGTCACCTATTCTGTTTATTTGCGCTTGTTGGAATTGGTGAAAGTAATTTGGGAGAAATACGATAAGCGTGCATCCAAATTCCATATCCTCCTATAAGAAGCATTTATCAGCTGATGGACAACTTGTGGAATTCTTTAACTAGATAACAAGTGAGGACGAAGGAGGCTTAAAAAAAAATGCTATTTTACGTACACATCCTGCAAGGTTGAAAAACAATATGATTAATGCGGAGACAAAAATGCATCAAGCATAAAGCTGTAATTCCTGACCGAGCTATTTAGAAAATCTTATGGAATGGCACTATATTTTGATGTCATTTTAAAAGGTGCATGGATTACATTTCTCACTGAGTATGTGTTCAAAACTGCCAATCAGTGGTCCTGAAATTATCATGTATGATAAAACCAAATACCACTGACATTAGGTGGCTAAATCGCATCGTGCTTGATACCATATAGCCTTTTACCAAAGAATGTTTAAAGTTCGTCTTTCCTGAATGCAGTTTTGTCTTCCTTCTGCCAAGAGAGGTGCAACTCCTTGTTGCTTAGTGAACTTAGCCGGTGCTCAGGACAGTGGGACTGGTTGGCTGAACAGAAACCTCCATTCATTCATTGACGTGACAAATCTAATGGCATACTAAGCTCTATCATTGCTTTAGTTTGACCGAGAATGTAATTGCCTCAAACTGAATTCACTGCAAATGCTGCTTGAATAGAAGTTTAACGATTGTTCAGTGGGTACAGATGAGTAAACCCTATTAACTACTTTAGAAAGCTTGACGGTATTACCAACTTTCTTTTGGAACGTGTCCGGAGAAATCAGGTGTTGGAAGTTTATTTTTACTAGGTCTGGGCCCGAGGGAATAAAAACCGAAAAATAAATTTAGACGCGGTTCTCAAGCCATCAGGCAGTCCTACTAATAGCTCAAGTGAGAAGAACTGAACAACTGAGCCGCAGTGAATAAGAAAGGTGGTCTGGTGGAATGCACCACCTATAAGCTTTACCTCAGGCCCAAACTTATGGCCACCTGGTGCCAGCCATCATTCACCTTTGTCTATATAACAATGCTCGAAGAAGATCAATTATATCACCGTTGTGCGCTTACCACTATGTAATATCTAGGGCCTCAGGTTGGGTCATTTGCAGGTCCATTCAAAAAGTGAATAAAACCCAGTGGTAGGCATTAAAATGAAACGATGCAAAATCGTATCATACGATACTATACCTACATAAACTGCTCCGCTATTTTTCATTTAATAACCATGGTTTTTATTCGAAATATCTTCACAGTGGTGTTCAACTCCCAATTATGTCAAATATGTGGTACTGGCGTAGGTGGGAAAGCCCTTCGTCGTGAAGTCGCTAATTGGCAAGTACCAACTAAGCAGTTACAAACTACCGGACTTGAAAGTGAACGTCTCATATGCACATATTTTTTAAAAAACTGCCCATTCTCACGCGTCTTCTTGAACTTTCATGGATATTCATTGACTCTCACACAATTGTAAACGAACTCTGCAAAGCAGTTCGCCAAATTACGTAACGCGAGGTGGAGCTTAGAGAAAACCACAGACTACTCGCATTTTTCATTAGTAGTGTCCGCCGTTACACTCCAACTGGAGGAATCTAATGTTATGTTGTGTAGCTCATGCCATCATAAGAAAGATATGAACGATTAAAATTCAGTGAAATGCGTCCTTTGGAATGCATGCTGTTCCTCTGTGCCCCTTGTGTGCCAAGAAGGGTAAATAAACCAGCGGCAGCCTGAGAACTAGCGACCTGTTTCTCATTTATCGTACTGGTGATTGACAACCAAAAGTAAGGGTTAAAAGGACAACTGATTGGAATCAGCAACTATTCAGAACGCAGAAAACGGTCAGGGCAACTCAGTGGATGGCGCATCCATTCTTCAGTCGGTGGGAACAAGCAGAGGGGAAAAATAGCTCACCAACTTAGGCATGAGACTAGAAACGATTCAGCGAGTGTTTGCCTTTGGTTGTGCATTGATAACACTTTATCCAGTATGTCCGTTATTTAGCAAATTCCACTGGTACGCTGATCTATATCAGTTTATCTGTTTATCTGGTCCAGGCTCTCAGTTTGCAGAACACTGTTGATCGGCTACCAGATAGCGCTTGTAAGCGAGTTTTCTGCTGGCCGAAAATCCCGGAGTGCTTAACAAGCAATAATCCTACTCCACATAAAATATAGACGTGACCTTGCACTCTGAGGTGACTATAATTTTGAAGCCTGAATTCAGAGTCATTGGAACGACGGTCAGGATATCGCGAGATAAAAAGTTTTCGTCCATTGCCTTGTGAAACTACTGGATCATGCATTTACAAACTTTCATCGTAGTCAACACCAACCGATGTGTGAGATATACAAGGATAGTTCCGAATGAAATACCAAAGTCTGCGAGCATCTTTGAAGCATTTAGTCAAGAGAGACGGTGTGTTTTATGATATCAGAGGTAAACTAGATTAAAACGCATTAAAAGGCGCATTACTCAAAAAGACAGTGACTGTTGATCAGATCTATGCAACAATATTTTGACCATCATGTGAAGACGACCTCAGATGTTCGAGGAATAGCTGATCCTAAGAACACTCAAAAAAATTCTGTATACATTTCTTAATCTAACTTGGCAGGTCACCTGATAAAACTATTAAAATGATACTTTACAATGGTGGTACAGTTAAAAAAAGGTAGATGACATAATGGAAAGGCTGGTGTGGCAATTCATCAAAAATGCCTCTGCAGCACAGTCAGATGCATCAACTTTGTCGAAAAATGAAGCTTTTTCGCTTGGTTAAGTTCGCTTCATGATAGAGACATGCGTAGTTCCGTTATCGACATTTGGAAAATGATACATGATATATATATATATATATATATATATATATATGATGAGTGAAGTCTCTATTTCACCCCTTGAACCAGTGTTCCGGCTCAAAATCCATCCCGCTGAAAATAATTCAAGGGTAGATCGATATGGTTGGGTGCAACGCGATTGTTCTCTTTCTTAAAAAAGCTGTACATATTACACTGTTGGTTCACTGCGTTATTCAAGGGTAGTATCATACCTGAAGTCTAGACCGAACCGATCACTACGTGTTGTTATCATTGCGCCAGAATTCAGCAAATTAAACGGAACAAATGCCTGACCATCTCGCGAACCGTGGTTTTAGTCTAATGAAGATTTTCATTGCTCGTAATTGTAGACATAGATAAGAAATCTCTCAGTAGGGAAGCACTGTAAATATGTTCATATGCTTCTGATATGGTGATCTTAATATTGCAAGAACTCAACGTTTCGCTCAGAAGTGAACTGAAGTCAGAAGGCGCAATACCGTTCTTCCAGACTTACCCACATGTTTTAATAAAACTGGTTTGCAGCTATGAGAGACTGATGTAAATATTTACAGCTGAAAGAATTATCTCCTCGCTTCTCCTAATACGTCGTAATATTGTTGGATCAACTTTCCTATGTCCAACCCGTCACACGATGAAGATGGAATGCCTAATGACTTTCAGGGGTGTTCAGTTTCATTAGGAATAAACGTGCGATTCCAAGCTGTTTAAGCATTCTACGGTGGTTAGTGGATCACTTCTTCGCAGTAATAAAATAAGGAGAATAAACGGGGGGATGACCTGACTGTAAAATGATATCGGACTGGTACTTATGCTCAGAATCTCGTACCCTGGCTCATTGTTGCAAAAGTATTTATAAAGGCCAAGGACTGGTCTCTCTCATGCTTGACACGACATTCTGTTGAGAAGGATCCTAATACACGGTAAGCTTTCTATGTGGAACTGGCTCCGGATTTCTGAAGGTTGAGATTCCAGAGTTATTTCGAGTTGCTTTCTGTCCGATTCTCATACATCGGTACCTTTACACCAAGTCAACTGGTCGCATGCCACAATTATTCCACGGATAGCTGATATAACTAGGTGGATATTTTGATCATCCCGAAGACCTGTCTCCTAGATGAGATTCACAATAAACCATGTGTGATTGGAATGATCTGTTTTCTGTGACTCGTTTTCGAGGGCATCATTACATGTTGCAGGTCTGTGTTCACCTTTCCTAATGCGAATAAAGTGCAGGACGATGGTACTGTCCATAATGAGTTAAGTTGGTAGTGGTCCGAAAAAGTTCCAGTGCTAGTTCGAAAAATAACAGAGCAAGCAGCGGTGCCATGTTCGTCTTAAGGGTTAAAAAGCTCTGATTCCAGTAGTCCTCTCGAATAGTATGGAACAATATACACCATGCAAGCTATTAACTTGCTTTGCAGTAAGTATCAATGTCTTAAACGTAAACTAGAAAATAATGGTTTTTGGGATGTATTTTGTACGGAAACCAAGATATAAGGACGTGTGTAAGTGCGGATGCATCCGACAAAAGTAGAACAGCAGCGGTACTAAGTGGGCTAGAGAGTATTTCAGCCATAGTACTGTGGCCTCGTGTACGTCGCAAGTCTCTCAGACGTGATTGGCCGCCTAGGTACCGATGTCTTGAGAAGTGGACGCGCAGACTGCTTAGGTGACAGACAGATTGGTTAGGTTATCAAACGGATAAGGATCCACCCCACAAAAGTAAACAAAGTCATTCTGTAAACGGATAACCATTCGGATGGTAAGGAGTGATCGGTAGGTTGTTGCCGGAAGAACGATCGTTGGCATTTAAGTGGCCAGTTTTGCTCCATCGTTCAGTTCCCATCATAGAAAATTTCGTGGCTAACTTGTTGTCACTGGTTTGACAGACAGTGATCGTAAAACTCTGGACAGCTGCTTGCACTCTAAGTCGATTGGGATGAAGGCTGTGAAGCGAAGTTCCACTTGAACTAGAAATGGATACACGTTCAATGATAAGTGCGGTTTGTAAAACAACCACGGTGATAGACCAAGTTTTTTAGACATGGAGTGTCAAAGTGATGGTTGCATTTGCACGATCTTTAGTTCCAATATCCAGAGGGGTTTGTAGGGATGTGAGACATAGAGACACATAGACGTGGTTGGAAAGATGCAGTCCATCTGCATCCCTTGAAGTGTTTTTAATGCTTCTTCAAGGTGTGGATGTCTCGATGAGGGAGTTTTGCTTCTTCAGCACTCCCGTAGTGGATTTAGACTCCTACTGTAAAGAGAGAATGCTCTTGAGGAGGATGTTGGTAGCTCAGGTTGCGTAGATGGTCGTTGTTTTATTAGCTGAGCTGAGAAATTTGATTGCAAACGTTTCACCGTCAATCTAGATGACTTCATCAGTGCGTTGTTGGGGAGCGTAGTAGGGCGTAGCGATGGGTCGGTAGCTGTGAGTTGAGTAGTTTTGTGCATGTGGTAATATACGTGCTGCTAGCGGGGGCTGACCTTCGATCGCGATTGGTTGTTCGATCGGGCGGTTACACTGGTTGCTCTCTGGTTCCACTCTGTTGCTCTGTCCTGATTTACCGATGACCACGTGACCTTTAAGCCTGGCCTCCCCCGCTGTTGTACTCTGGTCGGTGCTGGTATAACCTCTGTCCTTGATCCATCTGGGTTCCAGTTTGTGAAGTTTGTTGACTCCAGGGAGTTTCTTGTTTCTTGGTTCGTCAAGCCGATAGTCGACTCTCTGTGTATTCCGGTCGAAATGTTCGTCTTTTGCACGTAGTGGTGATTGATGATGAAAAGTTTGCAATCAAGTTGCCTAGATCAGCGAACAAACCAACGACCAGAGGACGCTCTGTTATAAAATAATGTTCTGATAAAACGTGTCCGACACTAACAGCGTGAGTCCACTGAGTTGGTCAGAGGACTTGGCGCACTTGCCTCCGAGGAGGCTGACATAAGCATAGGATTTACTCCTTGGACGAGGTGTGTGATAAAACACTTCAACAGTTCACGGGCTCTTGCTGTAGCTGAGAAAATTGGAAGTAACTTGTGAAGCCATCAGGTGAAACCACTCAGAAGCGGTCGCGTACGGCCTATGCATCACCAAGAGTGGCTGCCCCTAGCAAATCGAACGCATTCAATAATTTTTTGCCCTCTTGCTTAAAATTATGCCGCTGCAGTATTGTTCTACATGTCAGATTAAGTGCGGTCGTCACTGTATCCACGACAATCAGTGATCTTTCGCACCGAATACATGAAGAATTAGAAGGTCAAGCGAAGGTAGAGGATAATGAACTCGTGGGAAGTCAACAGTGCTGTGATGGACGGAAATCGGAGGACAAGCAATTACGTGGACATATGGGTAGACATGGGTGAGGGTGGGTTGCGGTACAGGGCCTGATGGCGAGAACGTTATCCAATCACAGTGTCGTGGTCTGGTAAGCGTCGCAAGTCAACCCCACCCCCACCCTGTGATTGTTCCAACCGACATATGTGGCATGAGAAATGGTCGCACTGGTTGTGACTGTACGAAACGCAGTGCTAGGGGTGCCGAACGAGTAACACGAACCTCTGTCACAGAAACCAAAACGTGGTCGTATGCATATGAATTTCAGCTACTATTTGCCTCGTCCGTTTAATACGGTTCGTCGCATAGACAATGCTGTCTGAAAATTACAGTTTTGCCAGTCATGAACTCTATTTTGTTAATTTGCGACCTCTTCAAATGGGGAGGTCATAGAATCAGTTTGGTTAGTTGACTATCCAGACACTGGAATACTGTCGACGACCGACGTGAGTGGATTAGATTGACTACGATCCCGTAAGACCTAAAAAATTGAGTTGGAGGGTGCCGCGAGACAGGAACATGCAAATATCAATACAAATGTCGTCCGCATCCTCGGAAAAAGTAAGACAAGGTTATCCATTAGGGTTACGAGACGATATGATCGCGATATATCAAAGTCTCCCTCTGGGTAAATCCCTTATTTTGTTAACCCTGTGACTATGTAATATTTCAGCACACAGAAGTGGATAGATTTTCTCAACTATTTCCAATGGCTGCACTCTTATCCACAAGTCATGTGAAGACAGATTGGGAAAATCACGTAGCTCCAGGTCATTATAAAACTACTTCTAGTGTTTCCTTCAACCAACCCATCATTTTCTTTCCAGATATAACTGAGCACATACTTTGAGGTTTCAGATTGATAGGGCCTTGAGGCATATCACTGAGTACTTTTGCAGGCTTTACCAGTATGCAAAGCTTGTTATTACAACCCATATATGAGTTTGGAGAAGTTTCATAAAACTTTCTAACTGAAGGGTAGAACAACCTTAGATTGTTTACAAATACGAATAAAAACACAACGGCTGAGGATTAGATAAAGGGATATTGATTGAGATAGGAAATATCTGAATATATCCTGTGAGTATTCGTATGAAAAATGATAAACGTGCATACGGGAGAGCCATGTCCCAAAGTTTCCTTCTTTGGTAGCTAGCTGTTAATAATTTGGCTTGCCAATTAGCAGAACAACAGATCCTTTGTTTGTCCATGAGTAAATGGAAAGTTGCGTAGGTGTGACTTCTATTAAAACCCTCACTGTGCTTAGCTGGATCGGACAACTGCGGATTTCCTGAGTAATTTCCCACACCAGTATTTTATCCTTTTGTAAACCCTTAGTGGTAACGTTTTCGAAAATCATGAATGAGTTCACTACTTAGCTGTTCTTAGTGATCCTACATAATGGGTTCCAGAGCTTCATAAACCATGGCGTTGCATTGAAGTTAACATTTTCTAACCGGTCTAGTGAGATCACGCTGTAGTCAAAGTAGTGAGTTGGAAAATGAGAAAGGTATGACCTTTGAACTTGCCAGTTTGAGCATCTTAATTATCTTCCATCTGAATGAAATTTTGAACAGTCACCTCCCAGTGCATTTGAGTGTCACATTGATAGCGAAAGTGTTTGGCCGCAAAGAACTTGTGTTATTAATAAACTTAGCACTCTGGCCAGCCAGAATCAAAAAACGTTCTGGCGAAAAGTTAACTAAACTTAAGTTAATCGACTAACAGGGGCCGAAATTGGCTTTTGCACCATACCCAGTTGCCAGAACCACGAGTTGTTGTTTCGTGAAATGCCGTCCGTTGTTTTCTGCAAAACAGGAGAGTACAGTTCTTGATAGTTCATTACTGGTCGCTGAAACCAGATGGTTGAAGCTGTTCCTCGCAGTCTACATTGCTTACAATTTTACAATTATTTTACAATTATTTTATTCGGCCACGATTTGTCCATATACAGCGCCAAGAAACTTTGTCCAAACAAAGGAAACGTGTCCTCGCTCTTGAAGGCAGCAGAGAGATGTGTACAGCTATTGAAGTCCCTCCAACGGCAATAAAAACTCCGTTTCTACCCGACAATTCACGACAAGTTGGAAGTAGTGGCAAGCAATTACCTTCAAGTAGAACGGGAACGCTTGAAACGAAAGCTAAACCAACCGAAAATTATGCCATCCTACCAGTCCCTCGATCAGTGGCTTCTTTGATAAAGGAAGAAAAGAGAGCCCCATTGGCGGTGTATTCCGACGATTCCCTAAGTTCGAATACAACGGTCAGCAGTACAATGGACAACGCTAATCTCGAAAACATAAAAACTGCGAAGGTCAATACCAGCTTCAATCCAGGCAACGTTGTATGTATGATTGATGATACAAGTGACAGTACCTTGGAAAATCAACCTTTGCCAGTTCCAGCCGGTATCCTCAAAGCTTCTGTTCAAGCCATCTCAGGAACCACAACCTTGCTGAAACCAATCAACCGACCTTCGGTAAAAGGTAACCGAGGTGTTATGTTTAGCACGACTGTAACGGTCGATGATGGTTCTGAAGTGGTCCGGCTCAACTGTACACTGGATGAATCAGAACTGGGGAAGAACAAGGTTCCACCAACTGAAAAACACACTTCCAGTACTAACAAGTCGGTTGCAGCAACAGATAAATTCCTGCGCACAAAATCTCCTTACGACCGGATACTTGCATCAACGAAATTCTCCAGCAGGCAGTCAAATGCTCGCTTTCCAGGCTTATCTGCATCCTCGGATCCACGGAATAAAATGACATCTTCAGAAGAGCCTCCAACTGAAAAACCAAGTACCAGTGAAATTAACACTACGGAAGAAAACGAGCTAGAACCCACCGAAGATGTTCCCGGTATTCCTGCTCCACCACCGCGACGAAGTAGTCAGATAACAAACAGCTCGGGAGAGGCGGCTGGCTACCTGTGTGCACCAGCTTCTGCCGGTCAAGCAAAGAGGACGGGTGATGATCATGAAACTCCGGTGAGTGCTGATAATTTCGAATGGTATTTAAGGAACACTGTCAGTTTAGGATTTTGCTAACAACAAAGCTGTCGTCTTTGTGTTAAGTGCACCTATTGGACAAACTGTCTTCACAGTGCTATCTGCTGCCCGCCGACTTTCACAACTGTAATCACTTCTTCCCCGTTCCAAAAGGTGTGGGACCTAGATGGTTTGAACGTGGGAGAAAAGATGACGCACCGCACGTCAGTTGACCACTGGGCTAAAATTTCGACTGACTGAATGCGTTTTTTCCGTATCGATTGTGAATGCGCAAATCAAGTAGTGTGCGTCATAGACTCAAGGCACTCGCACGACAAGTGAAGCAATTTGCACTACTATTATCCATTTGAGTTGGTACAAGCTTTGCCGACCTCATTCAATGCATTTACGATGTATTAGATATCTACATCTTGAGACATTGATGATGGTCAGATAATGAAGTTTAAAATAATCATTTTCACAAATAGATTTACAGAAAAGTGGAGCAAACCTGGTTTGTTTTTAAATTAGCTAGCTTTTGGGACGAGGGTAGATAATGAGTCACTGACAGACTCATTTTGAAGTGATTCATAAAGGGGGCGGCATAGTATTTTATCCAGAGCCACTTTCCCTACTTCAGATTATGGACCACAACTATTGAAGAGGAGTAGTGGGTCAAGCTAGAAATTTCACCGAAACCATCTGGCATTTGAGAGACCACTGATGCATCAGTCGCCTCACAACTTGTGCTTCCTATTCATGAAGTCATTTCTGAACAAAAAATGGCTGGTATCCGTCCACATCATACAAGAAAAGACAACCGGGGAAAATATCTTCAGCACAGAAAGATGTGTAATGGTTAACGGAGTAGGAGCGGAAGAATATGATAGAAAACGTTTTGACTTACCGAGTATTGGAATGTTTCATGTCCGTACGCTCTGGCGGAATAACTCAAGTGTCGTAAGGGGTATATTTGTTGTCATCCAATGAAGGAACTTGGCTTTCTTGGTTCGATCAGCAATACCTACCAGAACAATAAACTACACATAGAGTTGAAACCCTACTGGATGGGGCACCCAACCAATCCCAGCAGCGAGCATGTTGTCACTTTTCAGCCAAACTGGTTAACTAAGTTCTGCCTTCATCATGCGTCGGATGTTTTTTCGGTGGGGTTCGCAAGTATGCCGGATTAGTCCCAACGATTGTGCTTTTATCTAGTGTGATGTACAAATATGCTACTTCACTGGTATCCAAACGTTGAAGCACCCCTTTGTTGCTGGTGTCTTCTGAGGCTTTTGCACTTTCCACCTTTTACTGCAGAGTTTCACGGTTGGTCACTTTTTGGAAGGTCCGTCGCATTGTTTGTGGGTGTAAAAGATGCCAAACTTTGTCAAAATCCCATTACTAGTTGTTACAATCAGGTTAGACAAAATATTGACAGTGTACACCTGAGCGAATTGCCGTAAGCCATCGGTTTTCCTTCCGAGAGGTTACAGTAGCCTGCGGTTCCCAAAAGCGCAATACAACGCCTCCGTGTGCACGTTTCTATATACATGTTTAAGCAAATATATTGCGACATCTCGAAAATCGTACCAACTGAAACATGAGGCAGCCACGACAAAGATGTAAAAAGTAGATCTTTGTTCGATGAATCAATTTTTACGTAATTAACAGCAATTACTTTGGATGTCTAGGGTTTAGCCAGGAATACTTACGAACAGATTAGCTTTAGGGCTAAAAGCTTCCTCAAACTTCAAAGTTATCCCAGCAGCGAACTCTCTGAGGCCAGAAAGCATGCCATAATATAAATTTCGTTGGGACCTTAAACAGGCTTTGAGCTCAAGCATTTGCTCTATTAATAATGGGATTTTTGAAGACAACTTGATTTATTTCTCTTTGGCGAGATCGCACACAACCCAGCCGCCATAAAAGACAAGTTTTGGGTGGTTCCACGATGCTCTGTCTAGCTCTCCGTAATGTAACCTTCCTCCAGGGAAAAACAAAGCTGTCGATCTCCTCCAGTTCTACTTTAACTAAGGACGGTTGTATTATTATTATTATTATTATCCCGGACTTGATAATGGGGAATGAACTGGGTGGTAAGCTGATTTGAACACCAACCATACCACTGTATCATATTTCACTGTGAGTAGTTAAGTTTCTCCGGTGAAGTAATGAACTTAGGAGAAATTACTTTGGATTAACATCATGTCAATCATGTGTGGATCTAACTTTTATCGTTATCATACTTAGCTTCTGTTATTCTCTGAGAAATTCAACGAGTTCTGTAGACATTCTTGTTAAACATCGTTTCTGCTTGAACCCAACCATGCGTTCAAAGGCTGACATGCGTTGTAACTCAGTCGGTAGCTTTTATATATTCGGAAGAAGCAAGCATCATTTCTTTTAGCGGAAATGGACCAGTTCGCTGTAGCGAATTGTTGTTCTGAAAAACGTCCAGATATTTCCCTAGTTTAAGACTCATGCTTTGTGTACTGAGCGCACACAGTAGGAATATAAAGCCAGAAAGGGTTATTTCTTCAAAAGTATTTGGTCAATTTTTCCTGTGGAACAGGTTTCCATACATGCTAGCACTTTAATTGTACGTGCAAGTTCGCTTTCGCGCGTCAGTCAAAGTTCACAAACCCATGCTGATCGGTAACAGCAATGCATCGTTTCAATCAGATATCGGCTTTTTATCTCCAACAGCGTATGTCCTTTTTGGTTAAAAACTAGTCCAGCAGCAAAAATCTCAGGGAATCCTGCACTGGTGAATTCAGATTACAGCCCAAACGACCAAATTCAGCATAACAACTTAGGCTCATTTAAAAAAAAGTTGAAAATAAGTTACCTATTACGAGGTAAAAACACGTACGTATAGAAGGACTGAAGCTTAAGAACATCATAAACGAGAGATTCAGCTAGGTTCCAGGTGAGTTTCCCGTCAAAACCAAATTGGTACGCAAATGAGTGTACTTCGCTAAGGACTCAAGCTGTTTATCTGATGGCGACTTCTCTGTTAAACGTAGCTATTCATGACACTCGAAGACAAAGTATGTAGCCTTCCTGTTACCACTCCTGGGTGCCCAAGAGTGTTGCTAATATAGTTCATCTTTCGCAGACTTAGTCTTCAGTGCCGCACAGTAAACGCGATCTCTCAGAAAATGTACTATCTTACCGAAAGATATCAGAGAGCAACCAAGTCTCCCAGGATGTGTGACTGGTAAACTGATTTTCCAGAAAAGTGTCCCTGTTTGTCGGTATCTAGGTAGTCTTGAGTTTTACAAGTCAACATGATTACAAACTTTATACAGACTGGTCACGGACATCATTCTGTTCTGTTATCATAGTTATCTGACTGCCCAGCTAAAGGCAAACACCTACCTTGTTTTGCAGATTATTAACCAGTCACCGAACTCAGCGAAACGGGGCCTTCCGCTTCCTATTTCTACCGACGTAAATGAGGTACTGACAAGTCCGAGCGAATGATTACCGGGCGTCCTTATCGTATTAAAAGTAGGTCATAACGCCAGGTTCACAACAGTGGTTTTTGGCAATCATCGGCACGGTGTGCTCTAACGACATCAATCAATTGACGGTGAATCAAGTTTGAGCTCCAAAAGATAGATGTCTTCCGGAAATTTTCACCGATTGGCTGTTGTTTTAGATCCCTTCTTCCTATTCATTCTTCGAAGCATAGATGCAACCATAAACTTCTTCTCTCAAGCACTGTAAACTGTGTGGTTACGTCTGTATGCTCAAAGTTCAGTTAACTGTTGATGGGTTATTGCCATCAATAACAAATTATTGATCACAACACAAAACTAGATCATTTGGTTGCGAGAAAAAGGAGAAACCTTCATGTGTATAAAATGGCACCTTGTGAAAATGTCATGTGATATGATTTCAGCTCGTGGGTCTTCTCTTCTCTTGGCTGGGTAGCGATTACTTGAAAACTATCACTAGAAATTATACAGAGTTCCAGCTAACGTGACAGTTCCTGTTGAATACTGGTCGAATTTAACCGATAATTTTCAATGCCAAATTTCACTATTTTTTTCGTCTCAGATAGTGAAGATGAATTAGGGTCATCCAAGCATCTAACGACGGCATATTTTTATGAAGTTTGTACCTTTCGTTTATTTGTGCAGGCCTCTACAAAAACAGTGGTTATCCGTGCGATGCGAGTTTACAAAACGATGCGAGACCTTCTGACGTTTACAACCACCTAGGTCACGAGTAAATATACACATACTAGTGAAAGAAGTCGTTTATTATCACAGTTTATTAGCATATACGAATTAAGCGGTTGCAAGCCATCTGACACGAAAGCAAACATCTCATCTGCACAGAGTTTTTGAAAAGTGAACATTCTCAAGCACCCTGCTGAACTGTCGTGGACGTTCACTGAATATTAAACAATAGTTTCCGTGGTAGCCTTCACTTCCCATCGGATGTGGGTGGGAGGAGCTTGGATGTCGGACCTTAGTCTACTTGCATGTTTCATCAGTAGTATTCACCATCACACTAGTACAGAAAACTTACGTCTATGTCGTAATTTTATGTGTGAGCAGTGTAACTGATAACTGCTTGGTTATGGCGGCATAAATTCGCCAGTGCTGTCCAGGTGAGGGATTTTATTAACGTGGAACCTGATCAAGCCTAAAATGTGGTCACGATTAGGGGGGTTCTAAAAGAAGAAAAGGTAGACCACAGGTTCTCAAAAAACGGCGTTGATTCTGGACTCTATCGATCATCACAACCAGCACCACAATAAGCTGATGGGACAACTGAGGGTCCATGTTTGCCACATCACTTTTTAGAGCGAAAATTCCTTTGGGAAACATGCGAAAGACACCAAATAACAAGTGAGTCCAAAAGGACTCAGTCCCTCTAGTCATCCTAAGAAACGGCTACACGCCACGAATGTACGGCCAGGCGACGGGGACAATAGTCGGTGTACATCCGGATTCAATCTTCTCATGCTTCCGTCGGCTCACCTCTCCTGGGGTTTGGGTTGCCCCACACGCCCATTTTCCAGTCTAAGTTCGCCCTCATCTTATAGATGAAAACTTCAGCTCATTCCAAATTCACGTACTGATAGCTTGTTCGATTTCACCTTCGAAGATTTGGGCTAGCCTGCTTGGTCAACCAGGTATTCAGCTGCTAACCACGTCAATCGTTCAGCTGTAGCAGCCTTTCGGTTCCTGGCTGCCATGCCAACGAAAGGAGGAACGAGGGCTGGAATACTTCCGGGTTGCCCAAGCCTAGACAAGAGCAGTCTACATGCTGAGGTTGGGTCCGAACCACGGACCTTCCGGTTTGTAGGCTGGCGCCTTAACCAGTGAGCGAACCACGTACCACGTACGCCTTATGTTGCTGCAGTTTTTCTGGCTGAGCTTGGGGGAAAGGCAAACACATCGAGGACGATAAACTGCCTTTTGAGGATATAGCTCTTTTCACGAATCGCTATCGTCAAAGAATTCTGTTAAAATGAAATTAGCGTGGGACTTGTCGCACCATTGCGTTCCATTTTGCTTTACATAACAGCCTTTTCATGACAATGATTAGTATGACCGACTATTAGGGAGCAATTGGGAATGAACACTTTATGGCCACTCTTAAAGTTCACACAGACATTGCCAGAATGTTGCTCCGCCCATTACACGTACCCAAAGGGTTCAGTACATTCGTACGAAGACCACAAAGGTACTACATAAAATTGTTGTTTTTATAAGCTGCATAAGAGTGGTTTCTGGTTGACAACAGGAAGTACACAAAAGATTCCCTGACAAATGTACATAATATATGCATCAGTCAATTGCCTTCAAGCCGGTTTCCCATTCGTAGCTTGGGGAAGAAACATGAGTACCAATTAAAGGGGAATCCACTCTAAGTAAAATCTAACTTTGCCAGACCAATACTAGCGGCTCAGCAAAAGTAATGACCACCATCAGCAGAGACAGCACATCAGTGTTGACACTGATGCTTCGCTGCCGTGCAACCACAAAGTTAATCTAAATACATCTAAAGCCTTAAAATGAGAATAAGAGAAAACCGTGGGTGAGGGAGGAAACCTGGTGCTAGCCTAACGCAAGCATTCTGCCTAAACCTACAAGTCCTCAATCAGATAATCTGGAAAAAACTGACCGCACGAAAGTCACTGACATCGATCAGCCGCCATTTCATGAAACAGCTCCAGCAAAGCGCCCCGTAAAGTTTCACGGGGACCCCATCCTGGAAGGCGTACTGCAACAATCCTTCGAAATCTCTTTCACACCCTTTTGCCAAGTCATACGTTGTCCACCTCACGGTTCGCGCTATTCTGAAGGAGAATCAGAAAACAACACTCGTATCTGTAGACGGTGTTTCGGCACGCGTAGCACATGCCCGAGCCACGCGCTGGACACAGGCAATGTGTTCGACGAATTGAAAAGTTTTCGAGAGTCGGAAGCTGATTGCCAACATGCACACAAAAGCTCTGCTTCGTTAACATGCGACTTGTTTACTCCCTCATACGCACTGTACGCGAATAACATGATTCGCTGGTCCTGCACAGATATAACACACTGCGCGCCTCATGCGTCATATATCATGTGAGGTGGGCACGACACAGTTCGAAATTCACATTCATCGCAAGCTGACAGGAGAAATACGAAGGAAAATCCTCAGCAGCGTGGGCATGTGACCCGACTACTTATTGCATAAGGGTAGACAAGTGGATAGATTTAACGGACACGGAAGAATTTTACAGTCGAAACATGGTAGAAGTTATTTGCCAGTAGACAGTATACATCTCCTCAACCGGCAGTCTGACGCGGTGTAAGTGCAAAAAAGCAAGAGCTATTCAAGCACCAAACACGAGCAGATGCACAGGGACCGAGGGACATTCAGCCGGATTATCTGCAGCGAAGATCGATTGTGCATTAAATAGATGTCGATTACGAACAAAGATGAGGATGGAATCAGAACAGAGCAAATGAACTGTTATCCATGAAGAAAACACACCAGATAGACAGTGGGTGGCTTAACAGGACTATTGCCCCGTTTCAGGTGCAGGAGCTCGAGATAGCTCACTGGTGCCACCTAGCAGACCGGAAGGTCGAACCCAACCTCAGCATCTTGACTGCTCCTATCTAGGCTTCGGCAGCCTGGAAGTAGTTCAGCCCGTATACTTTCTTCCGGTGGCATGGCAGCTAGGCACCGAAAAGGTGTTACAGCCGAACGATTTTTTAAATATTTGTGTCCTGCGTGTATAGCTATCCGTAAATCCCGTTACACCCGACGCTAGTATACAGTAAATGGTGAAAAAAGGGGGTAAGTAATCAAGGTCGGTTCACTAATAGTGGAAGCTTGTAAGTACGCATCCGGGGACTCCCTGTGAAATTCATTTTTGGATTTTACCTCCAAAATGACGCGCTCTGCGTACATGTCAGAAAATTCTCGTCTTTTGGTACATGAAGCATCAGGTTCTACACTCCGGATGACCCAAATTAAGTTAATTTTCTCGATCTTTAAGTTGTATGACGTTCCCTCCCCAGGTTATTTGGTGCGTTACATTTATCGACTGTTTGTGTACTCTTGTGCTGTGAGTACAGGCGACTTTGTTCAGTAGTAACACGGCTAGTTCGTTTCAACCTGCAATGGGAACACAATTTCTAACAGTTACTTACAACAACTGACAAACGAATCGCCCTTATTGAGCATGGACTGAAGGTGACTTGACAAACTCTAGCGCATTGCCTTGGATCAGGACACTCGACGGGACCGTCATAAACACGACCACATATCCTTGGCTACATTCACCTCTGCCACACTACTCTGTGCACCTCAACTTGTACGGCAGCGAAGCATTAGTGTTGAACACTGATGTCATGCTGCCGATGATGATGATGATGACTTGTACTTCAGAGGCTCTCGACACTGATAAAGATGTGAGGAGAATCTAGTGTCAGTACAACGCTTTTCATCACACACCCTATAAATATTGTTGTTTTTTGACGCCGATTTTATGGTGGACTTGAAGGCGGGCTTCCAGAAGCAATCGAACAACGTATGGAATGGATGACCGTGCAGCGATACACTTACAGACCGAATACAGGTACACTGCAATGGGTCATAATACCCGCCAAACACCGAATCAAGCGACCAAATTCGATGCATGACACCCAGGAAAAAAGACCAGCACGAACTGGTGATTTATCTGTAAATACGAGTGCATCCTTGACGATTAGTTCCATTAAACGCTGGATAGAACCAAAGTGAGTTGTGACACACAACAAGGGGCGGCAAAGTAAGCTAAGGAAGTGCAGAGGAGCCGCAATCACAACGATGTGGCAAGCACGGAGGATCTACCCCATTACGTGAGCCCACAGACTATCTACTTCAGAATCAAAGAATGGAAAACTGAGAACTCCCAAACCTACAATTAGGAAATGGAAGAGCTTTCACGCGATGGGACCAGGGAAGAAACTTGTGGGTTGCTGCGCAGACCACTATGGAAAATGATGAGCACCCACAGTACCTTCAGCAACAAATTATTCTGCAAACGAGTGTTCACTGAAACGCACGTACAAATAGGTGTCTAAGTATGAAATAAGGTTGCTGGATGTTGAGCAACCAGGCCCACCTGATGAGCCCCGAGAAGGGTGAAACCGGTAGAAGGCTGTAAAGCGTTTCCACCGACCCGATGAGTTATATAGGAAGTATTGCGTTTAGTTCGATGACAAAAGTTCACAACCAAGCGGCACTTGGATATATCATGAAAATTCTTTTTGAAAATGGACAAGATAACATAGCCTATCTGCAAAATGGGGGAGAGTAATCTAGGAAATACAAAACGCAGGGGAATATGTGAGACACGCGTGTGAAGACTAGAAAGTTCACGGATAACAACAAATGCCTTCGACTGGTCATCAGCGCACAGGAAACTAATGGTGAGTGGAACGCCTCCGATGGGAATCGGCGGGAAGAGTGTCCTGTGGTGAATAAGGGGAGAGAAATGATCAAATACGGCTAAAAAACACAGCGTTTGCCAGAGTGTAGTTTAAAAGGATAGCTAGACTATGCTGGAGATTCGCTATCTAAACTAAATAGAACACGATTCGTCCGCTGCGCCAAGATTATTCAGTGACACTTATCAAGGGACCTCGGCAGTTTAAAAACTTTGCCTTCTTGTTCAATTAACATAATCATAACGATTGTTCCGTTTACTTAGGATTTCCGTTTGGGGAGAGCTTAGTGTGAGAAAAACTAGCAAACTTTACTCACGCCACTAAGATACAGCAGAAAGTGGATTAATCCTTCGTCGAGGTCGGCTTCAAGAGTAAGCAGTACATGACACCATCTGCAGGGATACTATCATATTGTCTAGCCTGCAGGGGCCAGAATAACAAACTGTCTATGCGTGTTCTTCGGCGAGATTCCATTCATCAGCAGTCTCGATGGATGAACCAGCGACTTCCCAGGAGAGGTCGTGAACTAGCCCACAGAAGCCAGACTCGCTTGTTAATATCGAAAAATCGAGGCCAATCGCGTATGGTATCGCGGGGCGGTAAGTTTAAAATAGGAGCAGTTTGATTGAATATGTAGAGTGAGCAGTGCGGTTATGGTTTTGGGCCAGACGGAACCTACCAACGATGCAAATCCTAACTTGGAGACTCTTATCATGAATTCTATATCCAACTGAAAGATCCACCCATTTGCGTAAATTACCTAATGGGATTTACGGCAACCCTCTGATGAGCAGATACCGTCGTGTGACCATCGTGTGACTAAATCAATAGGTTCCAGTTCTGGTGGACAGCAGTAAAACATGAGCTCCTCTCTAAAGAAAGATCGAACATCAACTACCACAAAACTATGCAGACGTCTCAGATTGATCCGCATTCGAGAGAAGACAGCGACGAATCGTCTCCAACTAAATGCTAATGAGCGTTATTTCTTATTCCGGCAGCCCACAAGTAAACAAACAACACGTACAAAATATATCGCTGCATTGCTGTATTAAATCATTACCGACCAATGAAACTAACACGGTTAACTTACGAACGTTAAATACGGATTAGGAAAAGCGCCTGTTAATCTCATATTGGGAGGGGTAAATTATGCGGACCAAAAACTGTGGAGTACTACAAGACTGATAAAATAGCTTGCTCACTCAGAAGTTGGTATTATACACCACCGTCAAGTCAGGTTTATTTATCAAACGAGAGTGACAACATTACCAAATCGTATCATGGATTTCCGGACATACCTTAGTTCCGAGACCTCGCGTTATACGTACGGAACCGTCTTCGTCGACCTGGACAATTTGGCCGGCGCGACTATCCAATCGAGGGATAACCCACCGACCGGACCGCGTTTTTTCTAGATCGCGAATATCCAGAGCGCTTCCTGAGGGATCGACGCATTCAGTGGTAGAGGGGAAACGAATCACTGATCAGAATACCCATCAATGAATCTTAGTGTGTTCAGAAATAAAATGAAACTGATGACAGAATGCCTATACTGGGTGTGAGCAAGGATATCGACAATCAGAACTAGGTTAGCTGAGGATATTAATACCGTTAACGTGTCAGGAAATAGGCTTTTGTTGCGGGAACGATGAGGTAATGAGACCACCGTTGCCAATGAATAAATTAACAAGGCGAATTAAGAGCATGGAAAGCCCTCAAACAACTGAGGTAGTTTGGAACCCGATCAATTCCATATAAAATGTATTCATATTCATCCATATTCAACAAAATCAACAAGTGCGCGAGAAGTCTCTGGAAAATGTCAGTATATCCCTGCTAGTTACGTCGTTGTTGATTATATGGCTAAAACATCGAACTGCGTAATTGTACAGATCCAATAAACATACCGTTGGCAGTGTAAATTTTGAATAACTCTTCAGTAGTCTTCTTTGATTTTGGACGTGCTGTGTAACGGTCGCCTTCTCTCGGTTTTCTCGAAGCAGAATTTTGGAGTGGTGGAGATCGATCTGTGGGAGGACGGCCAGCTCTTTTTGAAGGATGTTTTGTGTGATTTTTTGTCGATTTCCGATGTCTTTTTGACTGGGATACGTCTGACAGACTCACAGAGGGTGAACTATTATTGGAGGAAATATCTGCGGGAGTGGCGAAATACGGCAATCATTCGGATTGTATCATAGACATCATAAAGCGTATATATATATATATATATATATATATATGCATACGCATGGTTTCAAGATAAAAACATTCTCTTTTTATGGATCATTCGAATACATCTATTGGGTCTTGTTAGAAGGACTTCAGACCTCGGCCAAAGGATGCTAAACCGGTTGAAACGTGCTTCACTTCGAGGTAATGTAGATTCATTGTAACCATAGCTAACATCCATTTCAAAAATTGGATATCAGTACAAAGAGGACATTGAAAAAAGGAAACCGGTGCCATATGTGGGAATGGAGTTGAAGGAAGACGACATAGAGCTACTAACCGGCCTTAGCGAAAGTGTACGGCAAGGAGCACCATTATCAACCAACCCAACAAGTGTGACGACTGAATGTCAACCGTTGACTGACGGCAAATTACAGCACGGCGCTCAGGAGTTGCGACTGTTTGGTATTGGTTCCAAATAAATTATTGGGTCAGCCTATGTGGTATATTCATTTGGGGACTCGAATACTACAGTTTGCGAAGTAGCTATAAGCTTAAGCGTTTCTGGATAACTTAATCACTTTCGAAGACAAAAGCTGATTTTCTTCGGTAATTCAATAGGCCATCAGGTGATCAAAGGTCTAAGAACACTGCTGACAATGCGGGACAGGAAACACAAACGTGGTTGGGAAATGAATACAAGACCACAGTAACATTTTCTGCCATTGTATGTTTGGCATCCAAAGGACGTCCAGTTAGGCTTTCCAATTTTTGCTGAGATGAGACAAAGTTAAGGTGTTAAGTATTCACCATGTGGAAAAGGTTCTCAAGATGAAGTTGGCTCGTTCAACACGTGATCGTGGCCATGCGAAACAAGCGTTATTCGATCACACAGGAGGGATTATGCTGGCTTTTAGCGAAACAGAACAGAGTTGTCGTATGATCGCCAAACAGAGTGAAGGACAAAAACCATCAGAAACAGGTACCAAATAGACCAGGAAAGCGAAAGTTCTTGGAAAATGAGGAAATTCCCGAGACATTGTTAATCAAATCCGGAAAAAACTGGTTGCCAATAAAACTGCTTCAGTATGATAGAAAACTAGATATTTCCGCTTCCAAAAAAGAGGTCAGTAACTGATCGAATATTTATCATACTTATCTTGCTAAGCAGATTTCATTCAATAAAAAGTTAAGTGGTCATGCTATTCAGGATTAACGTTAAGAAAATTCTTTCGATGATGGAATGACCCGGGGATCTGAAGCTTTTTTTGGCGCGGTTATCGGAAATATCGGGGTGCTCCCTTAAACAGAAAATGAACTGGTTGTTGGGTGAAACGGAAGTTTCGTTTCACCACACCAACAGAAACTGACGTCACACTCCGCCTTTCTACTGTAAAATGATTGGGGCAGGTATATAGTCGAACAGATGCATGGCGCATCCATTCAGACTATTCGAGAGTTTTCAGACCAACTTGAGGTCAAGATACGAACCGTATCAAAAGCCCATGGAAAATTATCAGAAGTGTGGTATTGCACAGCTTACCTCCAAAAGGTAGATAACAGATTGTCAGAAAGACTAGGTTGAGACAATTCGGTTCCCCCTCAAACGGCATTTCACTTAGTTTGTGTGTGAGAACAGAAGTTTCGCACAAGGTGACCACTATCGCCCAATTTATGGAAGCAGGGGTACTGCCTTACTCAGACAGAGGACGGATTAGAAAAATCGGCCTTGAAAATCACACAACTGACCGCCAAAAGGATGGCCGTGACCTGTTAGTGTGAGAATTCCTTTTGGCCTCAACATCAAAATAAGTTTCTAACGACATTTGGAGACGTTTCTTTTCTAAGAGAGACAAGAACATTGTGCCGCCGACCTCAACGGGCATATCCCGAGTATATGTGCCTAAGTTCGCTGCATGTAAAACTTTCTCCAAGAAACCATATCTACGGAGCTGCTAATAGCGAGCCAAAGTGATGCATTTAGGCGTTCGGCCCCTTATGACTTGAACAGATAAAATTAGAAGAGCATGACTGCGGCCTCTGGAGATCGCTGTAACACGGAACACTAAACCAGAATATCGCTTGGTCAAGCCATATCATTCACACCATCGTCATCGTCTGGCGAACATTTGATAGTGCTACCTAGAATTGTTACAGCTTTAGACAGCCTCGACACTAACGTTCTCTTTCATTGGACAAGTGGTCTACAGCAGAGGACACCTAGGACACTTAGTTTAGTCTCATGAAGCTTCTCTTAATGGTTACGACCCTTGAAGAGGTGACTTTCCAGAAGGGACCGGTTTCAGTCAACACCTTCAAAGTGACGACAGATCCATTGCAGTTGATTCATTCAGCACTATATGACCCAACCGATAAGTGGAACGTTTTACCTAAACACAACTTATCAGAAACGCTGCTGGCGACCAGAAGAAAAAGGGCTTTATGGATGATGATGATGATGGTGGCGAGTGACTACGGCGCGCTTTAGGTTTTCGAGCACTATCAAGGAGTTTAAAACATTGCAAGCATGTCTACAATCATATAGACGGATCACTATGGTTTTGTAGACCAGCCTGTGTCTAAAGTATGGGCGCTGATCCTGAAGCCTACAGTCTGCCATAATCTAAAGCAATCAAACATCATTGGACTAACGCCATATTATCTACGGGCGGAAACATGCAAACATTTCCTGACATCTAGTGTGGAAGAAAGTGAGAATACTTACAGTGGTGTTGCGTACAAGCTTGGATTCAAAAGAGTCTCTGTGACAATTCCAGTAGGTGCTTACAAACTGACTTCTTTCCAACAAAAATGACTTAAATTTTATTATAGTGACGATGGTCATGGACGACTGGAGTGGTCCTCATGTGTTCCTTATTGCTGATAGTAAGAGATATGCTTCCAACCGAGCTTTCATACTACAATTGAAGTCAATCTATACCGAAAAGCATTATACAGCTGTTTCATCCCTATTGATGCATTCTAACACGTCTACAGTCTGGTGTGGCCCTATATTGGGTTCAGCGCAAAATGACTGTGGTTTACCAACCATGCGCAGGCGTCCAGTGGCTCGACTGACGTTGACGGCAAATTTGCTTCCGATTCCAACTACCCGGATTATTATTATTAATTAGGTTACTTGAGTAATGTATCCAAAAAAAGTTTTGTGGAATCTGTGTCGTGTTTTTATATGCGTACGCGCGAAAACCGACCGACGTACCCTGAAAAGTTGGGCTATCGTATAAAACTTAGTCCGGTTTGTGAGTGATCCTTCCAGAACTACCCAATGAACTTTAATCGAGAAAAACCACGCAGTTGATTGGGTTCATAGGACTGACCACATCCTTCTACTTGATTTTTTCAAGAGCAAATGGAAAACTGAGAGAAGGTATGCGACTATTAGTGCAAGTGTAATTACCTGAGGATTCTGCAAAGTGGTTGACCGCCTTATGACGAAGGCTAGACAAACCTTTACGTTTCACTGGCGTTCGCTGATTCGCCACGACAGACGCCGAAACGAACGTCGTGAGTGCGTTGGAGTCAGATGAACCACTAGAGACCACTGTAGAGGAAATCCAAGACGGTAGAAGAGATGCAATCAACATACAAGAGACAAGGTACCCAAAATTCAAAATGTGAGTACTGGGCTCAGATAGAAAATTCTGTGAAGGTGACAACACCAGAGGGGTAACAGGAGTTGGAAATGTCGTCGGGACACCAGCCACCCGAATGAAGCCCCGGGTGCTTTACAGGTTCACAGGTGGTTTACATTTAGACGATGTCACCTGATGGGCGGGTTGATGACCAACTGGAAACTAGTCAAGAAGCTTGTCTGCATTCACCTGGGTTGCGTTAGTCCATTATAAACTATACAGCAAGTATACATAAGTTCCTGCTGCTACAGTGTCTTCCATTGAGAAAGAAAGAACCAAAGGGGGCAATAGTATGTATGCTGAACTAGACTGTCATTAACGTGTGGCTGTATCAAATTCATATTCTTCTATTACTACTGAATAAGGAACTGTGGAAGATAGAAACACTACATCTTAGTATACGCTTCACACATGATGCAGCGGACCGCACGGTTTATCTACTTCGTTAGGCAAAAGACAGCGCCTGGGGCGTAATTGGCCAATGTGTTTAGCTGCCGTCGTTAGAAATGGGTGCCTTGAGATGTGACACGCATTTATCAACGACCTTTTTGTTTCAAATCTATCACTACATAGGTCAGTTCATCTTGCAGGCACCTGAAAGTACATTTCGGTCGTCCGGTGGTCAAGTTAGAGCCAAGCAGTTGGGAAAGCTGGATAGTTACTAGCATCCGAAGACACTGCTAACGGGTCAGGAGCAGCCCCTCACATCAGTTTTGCATTGCGCACCTTTTGCTAGTGAGCGATGAAATAATCACGCATGTGGGAGTGGCCGCTAGATGGCCCTGTCCACCTAGGGATACGTTGCTTTTAAAGGCACAATACACTGGGTGGCACACAATCTGAGACGACCAAAATAAAGCCATCGGAGGACAGCTTCATCCAACAAAATAAGGAAAATTACTGAGGTGGTGATCATGGCTGTTCAGTCCTTCATAGCAAATAATCGAAATTCGGAATAGTTGTTTTATCCAACGGCTTTCGACAGTGCTTCCGTGTTGCACTTTAAAGTGACAACAGCACGGCTTCGCTTCATACACATAGTGGCACGTGGTTTACACGAATTCAAAATATTGCTTGATAAGGCTTGAACTATGCCGCTGGGGACAGTCGGCCACATGATTTTGACATTCCGAAATTCAGAAAATGACTTGGAAACCGGTTCCGTCCCAAAGCTGACTCACCCTAGTACACCTGGACATTATGCTATGACAGTAAACAAAGTAGACGACGTTAACACTACCGGTGATTCCCAATAAGAATGAGGCAGTTATAAATTTCTCGAATATTCTACATGGATTGACTAAACTCTGCAAGTTCGAATTAAGGGGGGAAGTTCCGGAATCTCAACGCTGTTTATAAAAAACAAAGGACTTCACGGTAAAACTAGAACTAGTTACGAAAAAAATCTTCACAGGTATAGGTATCTTGCTTTCGCAGAATGCCAGTTTCATTGTACTCACTGGTTACAGAATCCTGGTCTTTCTGACGGTCCTGACGAAGTGCGTAAACAGGGGCGGGCATGACCAAACCAAGTGGGGATTGCACAGATGGAATGGTCTGTGAATGCAAACAGATGAAGAGGCGTGTCTGTACCAATTCAGAGCGGGCAATGATTACTACAGATTGGGTGCGATAAAAAAAAGCATGGTAGGAGGCAGGTCCCCCAATACGTAAAACTTCCACCAGACGGATTGTTCGCAATAAGAAATGCACGATTACTGGCAAATTCAGATGGCAAGCAATATATATATATATATATATGTATATATATATTGGTTGTCAGACAGAATGAGAGACCACAACTCCAGTTCACTGATGATATAAACGATAACCTGCACCCAAGGGCTGCTGCACCACCTCTGGCCGAGGCTGGTTATTCCAAAGTGTTATCTACCGACCACGTTCNTATATATATATATAATGATCGATAACAGAGCGTAAAGCTACGTAGCAGACCTGCTTAGCTGACCTGGTTAGATCTGGGAGGCCTGAAGTTGACCTTCCTCCTTCCCACAAAAAAAGATCTACTCGGAGTAAATGTCTAACACCAATTTCCCCAATGGTGAGCTCCAAGATGGGAATCACGGTGAAAGCGCAGGTTAACACATAGAGCAAGCCATTGTCAAAAGGCTTACGGAAAATCACTCGTTAGAAAGACGGAATTCGGTTGGTCCGTCACGAAGAGACTGCATCCTACCGTGATGTGCACATATATAACCCACTGAGATATACTGTAGGTGGTTAGTGTGATATTCACAGAGTTTCCCATATCATGTTGGTCAGTATGGTAGTTGAGCACCAGTATGTATTACTGGCATATTGCTATCAATAATGATGATGATGATGATGGTCATGGATAGAGGACATAAAAACAATCTCCTGGCCTTCCATTTGAGAGCTGTAGCAAGTGCGGCAACCGAAGGTTGCACTGCTCTGGTAGTTCCTCGACAATTAATGCTGCCTTGCGACCAAGATTTCGAGCCAAAGCCTTTGAGTGAGGACTCGAAGTGTCCTTCTCTCTAGGTTTGGATGCCCGTATACAATCATGAAACGTAGGAATACAGAGAACTCCATGCCACACTGGTCGTCCCGTGGTGTCATTAGCCTGGTTGCCTTATTTTCTGCACAAAACAGATAGGATAAACAAAAACAGACCACCACTGATACCTCTCATCCTTCTTGGATATTATTTCTTAAACACCCTAACCCATTTGACGATAACCATAAGTAAATCAGTCAAACACCCAAAGAATTGACGAAAAGCGTGCCGCCGCTAACGTTTGTCAATTCGCGTCCGCTTGAGGCCCTTCTGCTCTGTTTTCATCGAGACGTTTGGTGTGAGAACTCTGATACAAATCGACCAGAAGGCCGCTCTGGTGGGCACTCTTGAAACTTTATCGGTCGATATTTTCTGCGTTTCCGAAACCGAAGGACAAGGTCCATGTACAGCAGTCAAGTTTATAGCATCCTCATCATCTAGAAGCTACCGCTTACGAAATTCAGGCGATTATGCACCTCCTCCAGCGGGTTACACCTGTTTTTATAGCTTTCATGTCCCGAGCTAAGGCTTCCTTACTCGGCTAAATTCCCGTAAACAATCACCTTTGCGTTGTTCGTTTATCAACCTGCATAAGAGCCTGCACTAGCGGAAATAACAGCCGTTCCCTAGTATCTGCATACGGTGAAAGATACCTTCAGTCGAAAGTATCTGGAAATAGCCACTCTTCTACGAAGCGCAAGGATTTCTAGAATTATCCTAGAAGACGGCTACCAAGTCCATCCAAGGCGCTATTAGGTGGTCTGGTCAGGTTGAACTCAAGACGTAATGACAGTGGTGATTGTCTTTGGTAGCTTTGCACTGACCACCAATTGTTTCTCAGTATTGCGGGCTTCAGATGCAATGGAAGCCGTCGCGCTGCCTGACTTCCCCTACTGATGGGCATACAGCCAATAACGCCAATTCAGACCATGCTCTGGTTCGGTGTGAATTTTAGACAAGCTTTCATTGGTAAGGGACAAAATAACAAACTCCTCATTTAATCACCGGAGAGCTTTCTGACTCACAGGTTGAACTGGCCAATGTAAAGCTGTGAAAGCCCAAGAGACATCAATCGTAAACTGCCTTCAGATATTTTATCACCGCTGTCTCCATAGTATAGCAGTCGGTAACTGTCTGCAGGATGTACGTAACGAAACAGTCAGTAGGCAAGCACTAGGTAGTGTGTTAGATTCGTTCGAGCGGCATAAAAAGCTTATAAAGTTAAGGTGGATGCGACCACCGTCTACCAAAGAAGGCCGTGCCCCCCAAACCCTTGTTGGCGAAAAGTATGCGAAGGATAGACTAAGAAATTAAAGCAGCTACTGTCAAGTTGAAGGCTATTAGATCTCCGTGCCTTCGTTGGTAAAATTCATGTGATTCTACTTGGGCATGACTGGAAGTCCTGCAGGATGTGGCACGTAACAGATCCCAGTGGCGATCTTGCTGGCATTTCTTGGCCGCACTGCCCACCTAATGCCCGTCTGCCGTTGTGTACTGGCATTGTGTTGTGTGAGGTTAGCAAAAGACATTGAGTCAATCCAGCCGATGGTATCTTATTCCAACATGATTCTCAGATTTGCTTAACTCAATGGTTTTGGAAAATGTAGACACATCGCCCTTGGACGGTTTTTTCAGACTTAGGACTGTTTGCAATAAGTCCCCATTCATCTCCTTTCCCTTTATGTTTTATTACGACCTCCCACCATGGTTGTATAGTAGTTAGGCACAAGCCCCCACTAGTGGTTACAAATGCTATGATGATGAGTCCGGTTGACACGGTCGACCAGGCCTCCGCACTGCATATGATAAACAACATTTACTTTTGCTGAAGTTACCGTTTTACCAGCCGAGCGGCCTCGGAAGCAGCCTAACTAGCATGTACTTATTCGCGAACTTATATTGACGCAACTTGGGTCTTTTGTCCGCATGTCGCTCTGCGAACAAACAGCCAATCGGTCTCGATACCCTCTCAGATATCAGTGCTTTAGCGACAGACCGTGTCCAGTGAAAAAACGACGCCGGAAAATTGGCATTCTTCTGAGTCTCGAACCCAAAAAAATTCATGAACGCCAACGACTGAAATTACCAAAGCAATAAAACTGGCCTGAAAATGGCCACCACATCTTTCTCACCTTTGATAGTCTATTCGCTGAGTTTGGGGTCCGAAAGCAAGGCTCGGGGTTGTTCTTTTGTGTTAACCGTTCTTCCATGTCAGTTGGAGCCCGAAATTGTGAAGTTGCAATGAAATAATAGAGAGCTTGCGTTTGAAACCTCCAGTGTGAAGTCGGAAAGCCTCGGGAAAACGCTAGTTGGATTTGCGTAGGGAGTTGCATAGCTTCTGGTTTCTCGGTACCTGCAGCATATATCCACCAGGAAATACCTCCGTAAAGACTGAATGTATGACCCCCGTCAGTCAATACGGATTTTCCGTCTTCGGAAACGGAAGTGACTGCACCTGTTGTAATGAAGTAAAAAGGGCCATCGCGATGCAGTTTATAAAACCCGGCCAAGCGACAGCCACCGTCGGGTTTGATGTCAACTGGGCACCAGGCAAAAAGTGTGTAAACAGAAGGCGTGTTTTTGATGGGCACAACATTTGGCATTGGAGTTGGCTGGAGATTGGAGGACGGTGCTGGATGACGGTCGCTTGGGTGAGTGTGGATGGCAGAAACCAGGGGTCCAAAACCTTCTGCCGGTGTGTGAATGGGATCAGGCGGTTGCTCGCTTAGATGCAAACCAACGGTTTTGCTAGTTAACTTCTGGTACGAAACAAAAGGTGGTTGCTGCACTTGAGGGCTGGCAGTGCTGGTAGTATGCGTGGTGCAAATCCCAGAATCTGTTGTGGCTGAAGAACGCAAGTTTTGCAGCAAAGTTTCAAGCCACATGCAGATAATGCCTGCAGTAGCAGGATCTGGATTCATGCTTACCATGCAGGGAGCTAGAGGCGAACAGAAAATAATAATATAGCATAGTTTTCACAACGAATCAGAAAAAGACTACCGAAAGCAAGATTCAACTCTGGAAAGCTAAACGGCTGATGGCTCGTGGTCACGACCCACAGGCCCGTAGTTCGGGCTCACTCGTGAACTTTCGATAGCTCCTGTGTACGAGTGAGCAGCCTAACAGTATCAAAGCACAACCGTACGTAGCTATGTTATAACTGAGGGCGTTTGCACGGAAGCCGCACCTACAACTTATCAAAAGTGTTTAGCGGATCTCAGGTGTTCGTAACGTCACATGGCCGTGGAGTCTTGACAGGCTGGTCGGTCGATCGATGATACCAACAGTCACTGGATCGTTGTTTGGGCCCATGAGATCTGAAAAACCCACACCCACAGGACCGAGGAGTTATGTTCTGGGTCACCGAATGGCGGAGTTACTCCACAAGAGGAGATACCACAATGGAAGTGTGCCATACCATTGGTCCACACTTAAAAGCTGGCTATCACATAAGAGTTTATGCAATATAAAACTACTGAAGACTGAGGACTAGTGTCAGTGGTACTGGAGATCGTTTGAATCGCGCCTCGTGTTGTTATGAGACCAGTTTCAAATCTTCAGATGCAGCGTAGAGAGATAGCTCAATGATTAGAGCGCGAATTTAGTGACCGGATGGTCCGTGGTTCAAACCCGACCTCTGCATCTTGACTTCTCCTGTCTAGGCTTGGGCAACCTGGCAGTGTTCAAGCCCTCTTGCTTCCTTCGGGTGGCATGGCAGCTAGGCACTGAAAGGGTGTTACAGTTGAACGATTATCTATTGTTATCTAGATACCGCGGAACTCGATATCATTGGGTCCTACAAGGGAGTTCATCGACATTCGATATGTACTTGACTTGTCTGTCTATCGACAAAGCAGTATGCATTTGAACGGAATGTATGTCGTAGGATAATGAATCATTTGAGATGAAATGTAACTGAGGGTGCCATCGTTCAAATGGGCATGAATACTAAGCATAATTGAAAAAGAAAACAAACCAAAAGGTCAAAACAGAGACGTTAGTATGCAGGCAACTGAGGCAGCTCGATTAGAAGAAACTGGATCCTAGTGACTTTAAGAAGGGGTCTTATCATCGCTGTGCAGGTTCAACATGTCGCTGCAAAAAGACTGAATCCTGCCGAGGCGCTGCGGCTTGTGTAACCCTACGACACACTGACTTATACTGATGGGGGTTACACCTTGGCACCCGCAGTTTCTCAGACCAGGTTGGTCAGTGGATCGAGTTCCGACAAACACAGCCGAGACCTAAAGTTGCCACCTTGACGTGGCTTGGGCGACCTGGCAGCATCTCAGCCTTCATACTTCCTTCGGGTGGCATGGCAGCTAGGCACTGAAAGGGTGTTACCGCTGAACGATTATTATTTTATTTATTATCTTGAAGTGTTGGTCGGGCTTGAGTGTTGAAATAACCCCGCGGACTACACTCGATGGTGCTTCGCTCCACGATGGACAACCATGCAAAGAAGGCCAAAGAGGGGCAGTCAGACCAAGAACAGCGGGACCCCGTACTTCGAATAACCATACCACGAGGTGGCCCCGCGGTAGAGTCGTACTGTCATCTGCGATGAAAGGCAGTAAGGTGTTTCTCCCGGGTAACCAACATTGCCCTATTCATAGAAGCAGCGATGCTGCCTTCTCCTAAAGAAGGACAGGTTAGGAAAGGTCAGCCCTCAAAACTGCACACTCCGACTGCCCAACGGTTGACCCTGATCATCGGTGCATTATTCAGTACGGTCGAAATAGTTTTTGAACTAGTCTGGTGCCACTCAAAAGCCACCTATTATGCTCAGCCGTATTAGGAGTCATGAAGAGACTGCACCTTACCGTGATGTGTACCTCGGCGGCTCATTGGGCAATACTGTGGGAATGTCCGCGAGACACTCGCAGAGTCTCCCATACCAGGTTGGTCAATGGTTATAAGTCTGACGAACATAGTCTCCTGGTTCTCCAGTTTGGGTTTGGAAAGCGTGGCGAAGTGTTACGTAAAAATGATAATTTACTTGCATTTCCAGTCAAACACTGCTGCCTTGCTGTCAGGCTTTGGTTGAGGACCGTAATCATCATCCTGTCCGAGCACCCTAGAAGTATCCCGGCCCACATACAACCATGGACTGTGCACATACAAATAAACTCATGCCACATCGGCCGTCGGGTGGCATGACAGCCAGGCATCAAAAGGGTGTTACAGACAAACATCGGCCGTCGCGTGGTGCCATCAGTCGGGTCGCCCTACTTGCTGCATCCAGCAGGGCAGGTAAGCGAAAACAGGTTACTGATGACGCCTCCCATCTTTCTCTCTGATACTTTTTCTCCCCCCTCTCGCCACCCCATTAGTAACTCTCTCCTTGTAAGCCCAGCACTTAGGACTGATGACTCCGCTCGTCCTGCAAAGATTTTGCAAGCAACATCTGCGCATCCTCCGGCGCCAATATCCTCAGGTACCCCGAAATCAATCTTCAAGCCTCGACGCCCAGTCTATCTGGCCGCCTTCGATATCCGCACTCTGAAGCAAGCCCTTTCTCACATTGGACTCGCTTGGCATTGACGTGTGCTGTGTATCAGAAACAAGAAGTCAAGATGCAAGCAGAGTGGCTGAGCTAACCGCCCAATCACTCTCCACTCGCTTCCGGCTGCGCACGTCTGGCGATCCGGAGGCTACTGCGGCAGGATGTGCAGGGTTTGGAATCGTCCTAAGTCACCGGACGGAAGGATCCTTACTTGACTGGATACGCTTTGATAGTCGCCTCTGCGCGGTTCGTCTGACAACGTCTGTGAAGTAGTCTTAAAAGGGAAAAGTTGATCGATGTCTGTTTGTCGTGTCTGCTTACGCCCCAACTGACTGTAGCTATGGCACCATCAAAGACAAGTTTTATGACGCCCTGAATGCCCTGGATCAATAACTGACTGCCAGTTGTCGGTGCTACTCGCCTTCCAGGTTGGGGACCGCGTGATCCTCACTGTGCCTGGTTGGAGACGCTGCAAGATATGGCTGCCAACCGATGTCAGTGGCGATCTTGTTGTCAGTTTCTATCCAGATTGCCTGAATGATTGACTGGAGGCGTAGGCACCTCGGAATGGTTGTAGTAAGCTAGCACTAAGTCCCTTCCCCGTCCACCTTTATTCTTTCCTTCACAATAAGGCTTTCAAATAACTCATGGTTGTACGGCAGTGAAGCATCGGTGTTGAACACTGATGTCATGCTGTCGATGATGATGATGATGACTGCCGGTCGTTTTGGAACACATTTGTGGATTCCGACGACGCATTCGTTCGGAGTCGTTTCTCCCTTCGTTTTCCAGGACCGCGTAAGGTGCAGACAAATCACCTGGCAACTGGGAGACTGGCAGATCCGGACGTTAGACGAATTTACCAGAATCGTCTTCTAGAGTCTTCCAAATGCTCCACCATCAGACGTGAATTAATACTGTGACCAGACCGCCACCTCTTTGCACAATGCTAGGAGTTCTGCATGTGGCACGGGGCTACCGGGCTCACTCAAACACTGGATATCAGACCAAACACTGGCACCGCTTAAATCTCGGAGAAATATCCCAGCCGGTCCCGAGCATAACTTGACGCGACGAATTACCAGACGTCAAGTGGAAGTGAGCGTGCGAGCCGACCGTGAAGTCTGGTGGACACGGGAAGCCAAGGAAATGGAAAAAGCCCAGTAAGCTGTGAATGTCCGAAGATTATTTCAGCTGATCCGTGCGACCAGTGTCCGGAAACCGTCTGTGAGCGAAACCATCAAGGATCAGAAAGGAGTGACCATCCTGAGTACAGAAGAACACCTGGACCGGTGGGCAGAATACTTCTAACAACAGCTATCGTGACCACCAGCTGCCGCTCATCTGGAGCCAAGAGTTGACGTAGAATCCTGGACGGTGAACGTGGAGCCCCATACGGCCTCGGAGGTTTATGAATGATTGCATATGTTCTCTCAAGCTTCTAGTCCGGATGACCTCCCACCCATATTGTTCAAAGATGGAAGGACAACCCTCAGTCAGTGCTTGTCTAATCTGCTTACCTCTATTTGGGAAAAGGAGACTGTTCCAGATAACTGAGGAGAGTCGGTGATAGTGCCCATTTAAAAAAGGGGCTCGTAGTGAGTGTTGTAACTACAGGGGGATCAGCTTAACCTCGGTTGTAACGAGACTGCTGGCGTCACTTGTGGTTCGTCGCCTTACGGTGGCTCGTGAAACACTGACTCGAGAGCAGCAAGCAGGGTTCCGGCCTGGTAGAGGTTGCCTTGACCAAATATTCACGTTCCGTTGGGTACTATAACAACGCCATATGCACAAACAACCCACAATTTTAGTATTCATGGATTTTCAAGGCGCAATAGACTTGGTTGACCAGTCTGTTCTCCTTAACAAGCTTGCCCATCAAGGAATGCCCCGGAGGTTTGTGAACATAATAAGTTCTTTCTAATCTCAAACTTCTGGACGTGTGAGAGTATACAGAGAGCTCTCCAAAAGCTTCCGTACACAAAGTGGTGTCCGTCAGGGGTGTCCACTCTCCATTTCTATTTAATTTCGTGACTGATGAGTTAATGAGACGAACACTGGAAGGTCTTCAGAACCGCCTGTGTTCAGATATCCTGTGACGAAAACCTTGTCGATCTGGAATATGCGTACGACATCGTTTTCGTCTCCGAAGGTCATGCTCGCTGACATGCAGTCACTGAATAAACCAATTACAATCCAGGGAGAGGCGATCGAAGTTGTGGAGCGTTTTAGGTGTCTTGTAAGTCGTATTAGTTCTGATTGTAGTGTGACAGATGAGATCGATGCATGGAACTGCAAGGTTCGGGTCGCTTTTGCTAATTTGAGACACCTATGGAGTCAAAGTGGTGTATCCCTAAGTCTCAAGGGACGTGTATCAGGCAACAGTGCGGGCTGTTTTGTTGTATGGCTGTAAATCTTGGCTTGTTAGAGCGACGGAACTGAGACGCCTTCAGGTGTTCGACAATCGTTGTCTCAGAACCAGAGCTCGTATGGGTTGGTGTCGGCCATTCCGCAGCGAGGCAGTTGGAAAGCGAGTTCTCGGTTGTGCAACGGGTACTTCCGTTGAAGAATGTGTCCAGCACCAGAAGCTGCGTCGGCTGCGACATGTGTTGCGTATGCCTAGCCATCGTTTGCCGAAGAGAGTGCTGTTTTCCATGCCCAGTTCGGAGTGGCGGAAGCAGAGAGATGGCCAACCCTCGACCTGGCAGAGCAGTATGAAGGAGATTACGAAACGTTTGAGTGCTGTCAGTGCTACCCGCCTTCCAGGATGGGGACCGCGTGATCCCCACTGCGCCTGGTTGGAGACGCTGCAAGATATGGCTACCAACCAGTGTCAGCGGCGTTCTTGTTGTGAGTTTCTATCCAGATTGCCTGAATGAGCGTCTGAAGGTGTAGGCACGTAGGAATGGTTGTAGTAGGCTAAAACTAAAACTAAAATCAATCAGCTGTAACACCCTTGTGGTGCCTAGCAGCCATGTACCCCGAAGGAGGCACGAGGGCTGGGATACTGCCAGGTTGCCCAAGCCAAGACGGGGGAAGTCGAGATGCAGAGGTTGGGTTCGAACCACGGACCTTCCGGTCAGTAAACTCGCGCTCTAACCACTGAGCCATCTCGCCCCCGCTAGAACTAAGTCCCTTCCTTGTCCACGTTTATTTTTTCTTCACAATAAGGCTTTCAAGTAAATCATGGTTGTACGGCAACCAAGCATTTGTGGTTGAACACTGGTGTTGAACACTGGTGTCGTGCCGTCCAAAATGATGATGAAGGTAGTCAAAGGATCAAGCTGGGGTACCTCAACCAAACCCCCTTCGATCTGGGCAACCGGGAAGTGTCATTCTCTTCTCTTTCACAGAGAAGAGAACATAAATATTTCTAATTTATTTACGTGTCAATCGCCCAATCGAACCCTCGTATTTAAGCTTCCGGAGAGTAAAAATTTGCATAAACAAAAGCTTGTTAAATTCAAAGGATCTGTTTCCCACTGTTGCTTTTAACGTCCGTATTGTGTCCAATTAAGTAGCACGTACCTCTTGCTCAGACCTTGTTCTCTCTTGCGTCTCCGAATCACACATACAAGACCCCATTTCGGTCACAGCTGGAGCTGCTCGGTACGAACTCACATTTCTCGCAATTTACCCTTTGGGTCTCTTGTGATCCTGATGTAATGGCACGTAGTAGCTCCGGCGTGGGAGCTGTGCTTAGTCTCAGAGCTGAATGAATTACTGGACTGGATTCCAGTTAACAGTCATCTTTGCGCTGTTAGGTTGACTGGTTCAGTCAAGATCAATGCACCTCGACGTATTAAACGCTGTTTGTTTGTTTTGTCAGCATGTGCTCCGAAAGACGAAGCTGAGGCTGAAGAAGAAAGCCTCTATCGTGATTTGTCAAGGTTCCTCCGCGCAGCGAGATGTAGCGATATTGTGATTCTCGCAGGTGAGATGAATGCTCAGGTAGGCCAACTAAGTCCTGATGAAGCCCATCTTCACGGCCGATTCGGGGTTGACACTCGCCGCATAGATGGGGAAGGGGTCCTACAATTATGCGTTGAACATCATTTGATTCTAGTTAGCACAAACGCTCAGCACAAGCGCTCAAACTCGGACTTGTGACGACCTCGTTCTAGTGTACATTGAGCTCCAACGTTGGAGCAGTTGAAATAGCCAACATGGTTCCGAAAAGTTCGCTCAACTTCCGGACCTATCAATCTATCAGTGTCTGAGCGAGTTGTCCACCACCTACGTAGCTTCCATAGAGTATTTGGAAGACCATACGGGTGAAAGTTCGTCGAATCACCTGAAGAACGATAAGTGCATGTTGAACCGATTTTCCATGGTGGAGTGAGGACATGTGTGAAGACAGCCGGATATATATATTCTTTTTGGTATTTAGCTTCGTCTTCTGGACCATTCTCACCATAGTATCGTGCATACACGATAAAGGCGTCCGCTGAGCCTCCTCCGTTGGCTTGTTTCTCCGACATCGTCGTACGCAAGATGAAAGGGCATTGCCGAAGAGGTCCAAAAATAAGGGAGCACTAAGAAAAATTTAAAGACGAAGCACCCGATCTGAACTCCGTAACACGCGCCTTTAGCGTGTGCACGGAGTTCATCGTGACCTTGTCCATGTGTACGAGGGCCCCGAACAGTGTTTTAACTAATCGGTAGCCGGGGCCTAAAAGGCTGGCTGGGTGAGGATCTGGTGCTCCCACCGATTCAGCAATAGGTATCCGGGGCCCAGGCTCGTTTACGGTTTCCCCTCTCCGTGAGGATTGTCCGCACCTTTTTCTCACGGATTCACGGATTGATACACAGGATCGAGGCTTTTGCCCAAGTTTCCCGGGTCGGTTGTGTTCTTGTCGTTCTGCGGTTGTCGTTCACCTGAAAGGCACAAGCGAAAAAAGGGTGTAGCACTGCTCTTTAAGTTCTCAGCGCGGGGTAGTGTGTTTGCCAGCACGAGGACTCGCATAGAAAAGTGTCTAGTAGTGCTTTGAAATGGGTTCTAGAAGGAGCGTGGACAACTG